>PVJN01010673.1:0-56514 GCA_004026805.1 Lasiurus borealis | reverse complement strand
TCCTTTTTCATCTCCTCTTGGGTCTCACTAAATTTATGCATCATCTCTAGCATCTCTAGTTGGTCCTTTTGCATCTCTTCTTGGGACTTGATAAACTTATCCATCTTTTCTAGCATATTCTTGTAAAACCTTATAAGCATGGTTTTGAACTCTATATCCAGTCGTTTTTTTCCCTCCATTTCTTTTGTTTGTGATCCCTTCCCTTGTCTTGGCATTTTCACTATGTCGGGGAAACTTCTGTACTTGCAAAACCGCAGAAGCCTCTGTTGACCTTGGGATGGGTGGAGTCTCAGGGCTTAAGGGACCGCCTTGCCTTTCAGTCGGCCCCGCCCTCCACGGCCCCTGAGTCTCATGTGACTGGGTAATCACTGGAGCGGTCCTTGTGTGCGCTTGCCCACAGTGCCTCTAGACCGCTGCCTTTCCAGCTCTCCTGCACATCAGGACCACACGAGTCTAGATCTCCAGGGTTTTGCCCAAAACAGGGGCCCAGTGGACTCAAAAGTGGCACAGTTGGGAGGGTCTGTGTCCCGTCCACTCGCGAAAGCCAGCGGCACAATCAGCAATCTGTCCTCTGCGCAGTGCTGTGCACGTGCGCGACCATACCTCCTATCTTTTGCGACTCCCCTAAATTTCTGTGCGCTTCTCACTTTTCACGGTCCAAACTCCCCCCGTATGAGTTTCGGCTGGATCAGGGGTTCAATGCTGTTGGGAGTCTCCATTTCCCTCCCGCCAGAGAAAGCCAGCCAGGTACTCGGGCACCTGCTCTCTCAGCGCGCGCGTCTTCGTACCTCAACTTTTTGCAGCTTTTGCTGTGAGCCCCTCTCTTTCCTTCTAGCTGTAGAACTTCCACTCAGCCAGCTTTCCTGTGGTTCTGGATGATGTCCGTTGTGTCTTTTAGTTGTAGTTTTGAAATTGTTGTGCAAGGCAGCAATGTAGACATTTACCTATGCCGCCATCTTGGATCTCCGCTGTTCATCAGATTTTTAATTCACTTGATTTTTAGATTCACTTGTTGATAGACATGTATTTGTTGTTCATAATTTTTATCTTTACCCTTTTCTTCTTCCTCTTCTTAAAGAATACCTTTTAGCATTTCATATAATACTGGTTTGGTGTTGATGAATTCCTTTAGCTTTTCCTTATCTGTGAAGCTCTTTATCTGACCTTCAATTCTAAATGATAGCTTTGCTGGGTAATCTTGGTTCTAGGTTATTTCTATTCATCACTTTGAATATTTCTTGCCACTCCCATCTGGCCTGCATAGTTCCTGTTGAGAAATCAGCTGACAATCATATGGGTGCTCCCTTTTAGGTAATTAACTGTTTTTCTCCTGTTGTTTTAATATTCTCTCTTTGTCTTTTGCTATTGGCATTTTAATTATTATGTGTCTTGGTGTGGTCCTCTTTGGATTTTTTTTGTTTGGGGTTCTGTGCACTTCCTGGGCTTGTAAGGCTATTTCTTTCACCAGGTGGGGGAAGTTTTCAGTCATTATTTCTTCAAGTAGGTTTTCAGTATCTTGCTCTCTTTCTTCTTCTGGCACCCCCATAATTCTGATGTTGGTACACTTGAAGTTGTCCCAGAGGTTCCTTACACTATCTTCACATTTTTGGATTTTTTTTTTTTTGCTTTTCTGGTTGAGTTTTTTTTTTTTTCTTCTTTGTATTTCAAATCTTTGACTTGATTCTTGTGGCCCTCTAGTCTACTGTTACATCTCTGTATAATATTTTTATTTCAGTCAGTGTATTATGAATTTCTAGTTGGTCCTCTTTCATCTCCATTGGATTTTGCTAAATGTATCCAACTTTTCTAGGAAATTCTTGAAAAACCTTATAACCGTGGTTTTTAACTCTATATCTAGTCATTTGTTTTCCTCCATTTCTTTCATTTGCAACCTGTTCCTTTGTCTCTGCATTTTTGCTGCTTCCCTGAGTTGGTAGAGTAGCTTTGTGTGCTAGGTGTCCTATAGGGCTCAGTGGCTCAGCCTGTTACCTGAGGGAGACACTTTTGGTGCAACCCTTTGTGGACTGTGTGCACAGCCTTGTTGTAGTTAAATCTTGATTGCTGTTGGTGTCACTGGGAGGAATTGACCTCCAGGCCGACTGGCTGTGAGGATCAGCTATGTCTACACTGGGAGAACTTCTGTGCTGGAGACACCCTTATGAGACAAGACTTGCAAAACTGCAAAAGCCTTTGTGTTCAGCTTGAATGGAGAGGAGTTTCAGGTTGGAATCTCAGGGCAGAGCAGACAGCCTTGGTTTCCTGTCAGCCCTGCCCTATGAGGTTCCTAGGTCTAAGTATCCCTTGGTAATCTCTGCAAGCATTTCTGAGAGAATGCTGTCCTCGAGTTTTGCTTGCTGCCAGATAGTTCAACTTTTCTCCGAACAAGTCTGAGTTCCCAGAAACTCGCTCGGAACTGGAGTTCAGTGCAGTTGGGAGCTTCTGTCTCCCTCCAGCTTTAGAAAGTCAGCTGTGCATTCAACAGTCAGTCCTCTCTTCACGTGCATCTCTGTACCTCAGCCTTTTGCAGCTTCTCTGAGTCTCAATGTGCTTTTCTCTTTCCTTCTAGTTGTAGAATTTCCACTCAGCCAGCTTTCCTGTGGTTTTAGATGGTGTACGTTTTGCCTTTTAGTTGTAGTTTTGATATTGTTGTGTGAGGCAGCAGTTTAGATATTTACCTGTGCTGCCATCTTGGTTTCCCTTCCCCCAAATAATAATAATTCTTTATTGTTTAAAGTATTTCATAGGTCCTCTTTCCTTGCACCCCTCCCACCCCCATTAACCTCTTCCAGCTTCTCAATATCTTTAATCCCATCTTTGCTGAAGAAGAACAAATCTGAAAGACTGATACCTATACTTTTTCTCACCCAGGAACATACAACTCTGGAACTCACCAGTTTCACTCTCTCTATTTAATCCTGCCCTCTCTCCATACTCAGGTTATGGCAGTGGTCGGTAAACTGTAGCTAATGAGCTACATGCGGCTCTTTGGCCCCTTGAGTGTGGCACTTCCACAAAATACCAGGTGCAGGTGCACACATACAGTGTAATTGAAACTTCCTGGACCATGCGCAGAAGTCGGTTTTCAGCTCTCAAAAGAAATTTCAATTGTTGTACTGTTGATATTTGACTAAAGAGTTTGCCGACCACTGGGTTATGGCATCCCCTACCACAGGACTTTGCACAAGCAGGTTTTGTCCATGGTAGCTCCTTGTTCCTTACACACTGTTTACTCCCTTTGTACTGGCATTTTTCTTCAGATTCCACCCTAATTGTTATTTTCTTTGAAAAATATTCTTTGAGCTTTAAAGATATGCCTCACAATTTATTTTTGGCAGATTACTTATTAGGCAAATTGGTATTCATATAGATTACTAAAAAATTACCCACATACTTTTCTTATTTTTCAGTTATAGTTGACATCACCCACATTAAAAAATAAATAAAATAAACATTTATTATATGCTATCAATCTGTAAAACAGTGAGTCCTATCAAGCAAAAAACTGGTACAATGCTAGCCAGTTTGGCTCCATGGATAGTATTGGTCCCAGGACTGAAGGATCCTGGATTACATTCTGATCAAAGGTAAGTCACTGTGGTTGCAGGCTCCACTCTGGCCCTGATTAGGCCTGTGCTGGGGGCAACCAATGATGTGTTTCTCTCTCTGTCTCTCCCCCTCTCTTCCACTCTCTCAACAAACAGCTCTTAGGCAGCATATCTACAGAAATCTTTCCCAACTGAGTTCCCCATCTGCCCCCTCCCAATTCATTCCATTATATTTAGATTTTACTCTCAATGATTCCTTCTCTAATGAATCTTACAAATGCAGAATGTTAGAGTACCAAGGCTTCACTGTGGATCTAAGGCTCCCGGGTTCAATTCATGTCAAGGGTATGTACCTTAGTTGCAGGCTCCATCCTGGCCCCTTATTTTATTAAAAAAAAAAAATATATATATATATATATATATATACATATATATATATATATATACACACATACACACACACACACACACACACACACACATATATATATATACACACACAATGTTGAGGAAAGTTATTGAACAACTGCCATACAATTAAGCCAAAATAATGTAAATTTGTTAATTTCTTTACAATTTCTAAATGGAGAGTTGTAATTCTGGCACTCATCAATATAAATTTCACAAAAGTTTAATTGGATTCAAAAATTATGGCAAACAGAAGCTTTTCACTCATGTATTCTTGAATTTTTGTATGCATGTATTTAAAAATATATATATATATTTTATTGATTTTTTACAGAGAGGAAGGGAGAGGGATAGAGAGTTGGAAACATCGATAAGAGAGAGACATCAATCAGCTGCCTCCTGCATGCCCCTTACTGGGGATGTGCCCGCAACCAAGGTACATGCCCTTGACCAGAATCGAACCTGGGACCTTTAAGTCCGCAGGCTGATGCTCTATTCACTGAGCAAAACCGGTTTCGGCTGTATGCATATATTTTTACCTGGCCCCTGCAGTTAAATGGGACTTTGCAATCAGTTTTAGAAAATAGAGTACAAGAAAATGCATGACAATAAAAATATATAAAAAAGAAAATGTGTGTCAATTCATAGTGTTGGCCTTCAAGTCTCAGTGTGCTCCCTCATGTTTTAGTTACAGTGAACTTTCGCTTTGATAAGCCGTGACTGAGTTAGGTCCCTGGCTGGGTAATGGAGCAGCGTCCTGATGACCTACACTTGACAAGAATAAGCACCTGAGATTCCCACAGCGTAGCAGGCTGCTCCGGTCAGTGCCGTGGCCCCTCGTACCTCCATGAAAGCTCTGCTGAGCATCTTTTCAAGATGTGAAGATAGACACATAGAGATAGGCAAAGTAAAACTCTTATTTCCCAGCACTATAAACAATACACATACAGACTTCCAAACAGAAGCCTGTTCTAAAATGTCGGCAGTTTCTCATGTTAAACACTATAGAGTATCCACTCTGCCGCCAGAGAACCTGCTCCAAAATACCCAGTGAAATAAAATAAAATAAAATAAAAACAGAAGAAAACAAACTACTCTGTGAGAACCTCCGGCCACCGGGCCACCGGCGGCCCCTACAGCGCGCTGGCGGCCATTTCCGCCATGGCCGTCCTCACTCACCGTAAGGAGGCATCAGCGCCGCACCCCGGCCTTGCCTGCTCGTCCCCGTGGCCTCGCCCGCCCATTCCCGGGGCCTCGCCCGCATCTGGTTCTTCCTTGAGTCCCGCCCACCTGTGACCTGGGACCCGGTCACCTACCCACTCGCCTCGGTCTCTGGTCAGCGCTGAGGGCGGAGCGGAGCTGTGTCCTCAAGGCCTAGGGACACAGCTGTGCGCGCCTCTCCGGCACTTCCACATCCGGGTCAAAGGGCGCGACACCACCCCCAGTTTCCGGTTCACGGTTGTGAACCGCATATGAACGAGGCGGCTGTACAGTCTGTCGCCAGCGCCTGGGAGGTGACCGGCCCCCTACGGCATTCTCCGTCTTCCTCTCTGACTTTCCACCTCTGTTTGCTGTAGCGGTTCATCTCCCCTCCAGTTCCATCACCGTCTGGTTTAATCCATTCTTGAATATTTTGAAAAGCCCCCATTTTGTTTTTCTCAAATGAAATTGCCTAGGGTGGAAGGGTGGGGAGAGATCAACACAACTTGTATGCATAAAGGTTCAATCCATGGACACAGACTATAGGGTGCTCAAGGCCAAGGGCCAGGGAGGAGGACGGGGATGGGCAATAGGGGAAAATGGGTGGTGGGGAATGAGAACACATGTATTACTTGGCACAATAAAAATTTAAGCCGAAACCGATTTGGCTCAGTGGATAGAGCGTCAGCCTGCGGACTGAAGGGTCCCGGGTTGGATTCCAGTCAAGGGCATGTAGCCTTGTTTCGGGCACATCCTCAGTAGGGGGTGTGCAGGAGGCGGCTGATTGATGTCCCTCTCTGATCGATGTTTCTAACTCTCTATCCCTCTCCCTTCCTCTCTGTAAAAAATCAATAAAACATATTTTAAAAAAAAGATTTAATTTTAAAAATTGCCTGAAAGTTTCAGCCTGTTTCTTTAGAGCAGCAGTTCTCAACCTGTGGGTGATGACCCCTTTGGGGGTTGAAGGGCCCTTTCACAGGGGTCGCCTAAGACTATTGGAAAACACCTATTTCCCTTGGTCTTAGGAACCAACAGACTGCGCCTCGGTGTAGCAAAATGTAGCAATCTAGTTTACTATTGTTATATGAAGACTGTTACCCATGCTACACCATGATTCAAGACAAAATTTCATTTATTTGTAATTAGAAATAAACACTTCACAATATATAATTACATATTGTTTTTGTGATTAATCACTATGCTTTAATTATGTTCAATTTGTAACAATGAAAATGCATCCTGCATATCAGATATTTACATTACAGTTCATGACAGTAGCAAAATTACAGTTATGAAGTAGCAACGGAAATAATTTTATGGTTGGGGGTCACCACCACATGAGGAGCTGTATTAAAGGGTCTCGGCATTAGGAAGGTTGAGAACCACTGCTTTAGAGGTTCCCTTAATACAGTGGTTCTCAACCTTCCTAAGGCCTCGACCCTTGCATACAGTTCCTCATGTGGTGGTGACCCCCAACCATGAAATTTTGCTACTGTTATGCATCGTGATATAAATATCTGCATTTTCTGATGGTCTTAGGCGACCCCTGTGAAAGGGTTGTTTGACCCCCAAAAAGGTCTCGACCCACAGGTTGAGAACCACTGCCTTAATAGCTTCTGCCCTGCCTAGTTTGGCTCAGTGGATCAAGGGTCAATCTGCGACTAAAGGATCCCAAGTTCCATCTGCCAAGGGCACATGCATCTCATCATTGAAGTTTCTATCCATCCCTTTCTGAAATCAATATATATATATATATATATATATATATATATATATATATATATATCCCTTGAAGGCAGATAAGTGGGACTTTACAATCAGTTTTAGAAATTGGAATACAAGAAAATGCATGTCAATAAAAATATATAAAAAAGAAAAAAAATGCGTGTCAATTCATAGTGTTGGCCTTCAAGTCTTATCTCCATTTTCTGATTCACAAAATAATCCTGTAGTTCTCAACCTCCACAGGTTCCCAGGCAGCAGACAAGCTCCCAGCAGCATCATTTCTCCTTTCCCTGCTCCCTGGGGGGATGGCAACCCTGTGGGGGTGCAGACAATAGATGAGGGGGGCTGTAATAGGCCCGAGGTTAGCGTGCCCAGTGCTTGAAAAGAAAGGCCAGTGCTTGCTTGGCGGTGCATATACTAAAATTCGAGCCATATGAAGAAGATTGGCATGGTCCCTGTGCAAGGATAATATGAAAATGTGTGAAGCATTATAGTAATATTTTTTAAATATATTTTATTGATTTTTCACAGAGAGGAAGGGAGAAAGAAAGTCAGAAACATCGATGAGAGAGAGAGAGAGACATTGATCAGCCGCCTCCTGCACATCCCACACTGGCGATGTGCCCGCAAGGAAGGTACATGCCCTCGACCGGAATCGAACCCGGGACCTTCCAGTCTGCAGGCCAACGCTCTATCCACTGAGCCAAACCAGTCTCGGCTATAGTACTATTTTTTTAAAAGACCAATATTCAACAGATCAGAGCTTGGAGCAAGGACAGATCTATTGATGAAGGAGATGGGAGAACTAATTCTCAAACCCATTTTAAGAGTGTCTGGAATCCAGGCATCTTTTATAGTTAAGGGAAAGGAGCAGGGAGCGAGTTGTGGATGCTGGCCTCTTTCTTCCATAAAATCCAGAATATTGGAAAAGTTTTTACTCTATATATTTGTCAGCACATCCAGTAAAAATGTGCATAGATTCTATGCACTTCCATCTATCGAGGATAACATTTGCTTTTTTAAAGAAAACACTACAAATAAGGTTTTGGAATAAATAACTCCTGAAGTCTCTTTGTACTCTGAGGTTTGTAAAATTTTTTATGATTATAGGGAGAAAGGAAGGGAGAGGGATAGAGAGATAGAAACATCAATAAGAAGGAAACATCAATCAGCTGCCTCTTGCACACCCCTTAAAGAGGATCAAGCCCACTACATGGGCATGTGCCCTGACCAGAATCAACCAGTGACCTCCTGGTCCATGGGTCCATGCTCAATCACTAAGACACACCAGCCAGGCAACTTTTTTTTTTTTAATCTATTAATTCCTTACTCATTGTTTGTCCTGGGGCACTGACCTAATGCTAGTATAATTTATGGAATAGCTATTTTATGTCTGTTACTAAGATAGTGTGTATCCTCTTCCATTATAAACATCATCTATGACTTTTGTTGGCGAAGGGAAAAAAGAGAGTAAGAGGGTTCTATGGATAGTAACCTCACAGGATGATCTTAATCATAAATTCCTAACAGGGCAAATCATGGTGGGTAGTTAGGTCCCAAGCATATAACATATATATGTACATTCTCACCCGATACTATATTTTTATTGATTTTAGAGAGAGAAAGGAAGAGAACCATCCATTGATTGCTCCCTTACCTACAAGGGAGTAGAAACTGCAACCTTTTTGGTGCACCGGATGATGCCCCAACCAACTGAGCCATCTGGACAGGGCTATGCTTATAACTTCTTTACCTAAAGGCTTATCTTTGCCTTAAGCAAGCCCCATCTTTGTTTCTGTGCATCTAGGCTAACACACCATCATGTAATTTTCCTACCTTCTCTCCTTAATTTTAAAAGTATAAATGAAACTGCAAAATCATTCTTCTGTGGAGTGTTTGAGTTTCTGCTCCCAAGCATATGTCCTCAGTTTGCCTCAAATAAACTCATAAAAATTATTTACAAAGAAAAATAAATTCTTTGCAGGCTTAGAGACTTTACATTTATTTTGCATAAAACGAAACTCAAGTTCACAGGAAAAATTTACAACCTCATGGCTGAAACAATCTAGTCCTGGAGGCACCTGCTCTTTACCACTTCCCGCCTCTGTTACCTATAAACTAGTCCTGGGCACCAGGAGGCTTGCACCCTCTGCAACTCCCACTCCAGCCAACATGACTAGTAATCTGAAATGATTATCCCACGCCTCCTTTCCATACCTGTACTTCCTACTTTTCCACATAATCTTTGTCCTTCTAACCAATATAAGCAGCTGGTTTATGGGGAGTGGCAAAGCCGATTTTTGTGGATGACCTGCTGCTCTCCCATACTGCCAGCATTATTGGAATTAACATTCATACATGATTCAGTCTGCTTAATTGGTTGAAATAGTGACAGGCAGCCCTGGGCCCCTTGGTTAGAGTGTTACTGAAATTGTACAAGAGCACAGACAATAAGGTGAAGGCATGGGGCAGAGTGGGAACTGTGTGTTGGAGGCAAGTGGGAGAAATGCAGGGGACTTTGGTAATAGTCCCAACAATTAAGATTAAAAAAATGTAAAGGTTATACAAAGTAGAGATAATAGGGTAATAAACCTCCCAGAATCATTCTCCCTCCAGGGCATATCCAATTAAGCAACTTTAGAATTATGTTCCTATATGTACCAGATAAAAAGAATATAATTTGCTCTAGTAGATTTGGTTCAGTGGATAGAGCATCAGCCCTCAAACTGAAAGGTCTCAGGTTCTATTTATGGTCAAGGGTATGTACCAAGGTTGCAGGCTAGATCCCCAGCCCTGATGGGGGGCATGCAGGAGGCAACCACTGAATGTGTCTCTCTCATATAGAAGTTTCTCTCTCTTGTCTCTCCCTTTCCCTTTTACTCTTTCTAAAAATCAATGGAGAAATATCTTCAGGTGAGGATTTAAAAAATAATAATAAAATATCTTTAAAAAATAAAGAATATAGTTTGTGTCTTGAATTTTCTTATAAAATCAATTGGCATCTATGAACCACAGCTTGTTTCATTGGGCACCCTCAGTGCTAACTTTCTGTCAAAAAGATCATTCTATAGTAACCTGGCTGACAGGTTCTGGGTTGAAATCTCTTTTTGACTTTCTTAACTTATTCTGTTTCTTATTTTACTCATTAAAAAAATGTAAATAATAACAGAAACAGTGCAACATAGTTATAAGGAAGAAGATCCAAAGTTCTTAGATCCAGGCCAAGGACACTGATTATATCATAGAAGAAACCCTATTCTTTCTCCCTTCCCCTCTTTCCAGCCCCTCCCATTTCCTGGAGCAGCTGTGTCTTCGCTGAGTGGACTCCTCACAGCCACACCCTCATATCTGTACTCTAGTTTAGGGTGTCTGTGGCTTCTTGCATTGAGTGAAGCTCTGTCCCTGAGCCTCCCTGCTCCAGGTAAGTGGGGAGGTGGGAGGATATGGGTGCAAGAGGTTGAAGTATGGTAAGAGGCTTGGCCTCTTATGCAGGTACTTGGTTCCCTGAAGAGATCATGCCTCACCAGGGAATCCAAACTCAGGTTCCAATTATTTCAGAACACATTCTGTATATTATGGTTCCTGGTCCCTGAAAGAGTCTTTTCCAGAACGGCCTGCAATAGTTGTTAAATATTTATTCCCCTTTAGGACAGATACCCAGATCCCACCCTGACCTAAAGGGAAACAATATCTGTGTGTGGTTAAGCCGAGATGCTGGTCTGTGGCCAAGTATGAATGTGTCAGTGAGGGAAGGTTTTTGTATTGGGAGAGTAGAGGGATGAGAGTTATGGGGCTCAGATCTCTGATCCTCAGGCCCTGTGTGGCCTTGATCTTCTTTAATCTAACCAGTCAACCTTCTTTTTTTATTTTATTTTTTAAATTTTTTCAGTCAACCCTAATATAGAGGGCTGATTAAGGCTCAGAGAGGTTCAGTAGTTTACCCAAAGCCACAGAACTCATAAGGGAGCACCAAGAATCCAATGCAACAAATATATGACTTCCTATTAGGTGCCAACCCCTGAGCTGGATGCTTAAGGATCAGTTATAAGGAAGAAGGATACATTCTCAGTTTTTTAGTGGTTAGTGGGGAAGATAGCTCTGGACCTCAAAGAAAATCACTACAAAAATTAAGTTTTATAGAAAGTGTGTGATGCCAAACCTTAAAATTGAATGCCAGGGGTGGGACTAATGTGCTCTGAAGGAAGAGGAGGAGCTAAGGAAGGAAACTGATAGCCAGTAAACTTTGCTGGACTGGAGGTCAATTGTATTCAAATGTCCTGAGATCAATTACATCTCCTTTAAAAAAAAAGAAGAATGGTACTTGTGCTGCCTGAAAAGTATAAAGTATAGGTTTATATCAATAAATGGGAGTTACACCTACTTTGTACTGTGATTAGAGAAATGTTTAAGGAAAATTGAAATACAGAGTTTCCAAACCCCTCCTGCCTACCCCCAACCCCCAAAAAATAAAAAAAATCTGGGGCCAGAGATAGGTTGGCCTGGAGAATGGGAAGGAAAAACTGGGACTGAAACTCCTCTAGAGTGGTTTTGGTGCCTGAGAGACAGACTCTAAGCCTCATGGGCTTGGGAAGGATCTGGGAAACCAGGGCACATTCTAGCTTGTACCTATGTAAACTGAAGCAGGGCTGGCAGGGTCCTGGAACTAGTCCCAAGTCACACTGTCATCCTACAGAGCCCACAGTCTGAAACCCAAACTTCTGTAAAATAAGTTTTGAGAAATTTAGTGAAAAACATCTTATATAATAAAGAGCTAATATCAAATGATCCTCACACCATAAGGGCTCAACACTGGGGAGAAAGGAATGGGAACCAGCCAAGCACAAATGAGCTCCTGAGAGAGAAATGGGACCAGCCAGACTGCAGCTCTGGAGAGGGGCAAGATACCCATTCTGCGGTCCCAGGTTAAGTGCCTGAGGCCTGGATATGAAGTCACCTGCTCATGGTCCCCTGTAGCTGCGGTCGGCCTGGGCAAAGCAGGCTTGGGTCCTCGGTGCCTGCAGCCAGCCAGAGGGAGGGAAGCCTGGGTCTCAGGAAAAAATATAGTCAGTACCATATTTTCCGGCGTGTAAGACTACTGGGTGTATAAAATGACTCCCAACTTTTCCAGTTGAAATATAGAGTCTGGTATATACTCACTCTATAAGATGACACCCAGCATATAAGACAACCCCTGACATAGTATTATTTCTATATACTCAAATCTAAGAGTTTAGGATTATTGGAAAGAAAAAAAAAATTCCCTTCTACCATTCTAGGTTCTGTGGCTGATCTAAGAATTAAATTGACATAAAATAGATTTGTTGTAGGTGACGGGAAACAGCACCAGGTGTCTGATTGGTGGGGTCAGCCCAAACCTGGATTTAGCAACCTCGGTACTTGATTTCTTGCTGGAGAACTCAAAGCCAAGACCCCAAACTGTAAAAGAACATTCATTTGGTAAATCACAGAGATAGAAGAAGTAATTTCTAAATGGTAAAGGTAAAAATTATGAACAAATACATATCTATCAATAAGTGAATCTAAAGATAAAGTGAATTGAAAATATAATGAACAGAATAAACTGGTGAATATAATAGACTAAGGGGCATAGAAAGGGAGTGGACGGATAATTCTCAGGGGGAAAGAGATCAGGGGGAGTACAGGGAGAGACTGGACAAAAATCATACACCTATAGATGAGGACAATCGAGAAGGGGAGGTTAAGGGCAGAGGGTGGGGTAGGTGTGAGGTGGAGGGGAGCTATGGGAGAAAAAAAGAAGAATTGTAATTATCTGAACAATAAAGATTTATTTTAAAAAATAAAATAAGTAATTTCTAGAACAAATGGGCTTAGGAAATAAATTATGGAGGTAAAGGAAGGGCCCTTGGAGCTTGGGAATGAGGAAACTAATGGTAACATGCCTGGGGAAGGGAGTGGGGGAGGAAAGAGCCACGGTGCTGTCAGGAGGGTCCTCTATCCTAAAGGATTTAAATGATATCTGTTGGGAGGAAAGATTGCACTAGGTAAGAAAAAGTCACCCTGGGGGCCAGTGTCCCACCCTACAATTGATTGTACCTTGCTGTGTACCTGGGGCTTTCCACCCTGGTGACCTTCTGTATCTGGCCCTTAATCTTTCTCTGCTCTTATCTGAGTACAACAGATTAACCAAAGACAAAATATTTTAAATTACATTCTTTTGTATGTTGGAATTTCACAAAATTTGAGAAATGAGATTTCTATATCATCTTGAAGTGAGGAACAGGCTAGGGGTCTGGAGCTTCTGAGATTGTGGGAGGCAATTCACTGGAAGTGAGAGGAAGAAATGTTTGGTAAATAAAGAAGTAAAGGTGGTCTAGTTAAACATGTAGGCCAAGAAGAAAGTTTTATTTTATTTCAACAACACAGCACTGATAACGTGATTTGTACTTTGCAAGCAGGAGACCCAGGAAAGACAGTGGTGTAGCTTGAGAGTCTGAAAATAGATGGTACAGATTCCAGGGCGGGTCTGAGGGGCTGAGAACCAGTAGCACCCAGGACAGGAGGGGGGTGTACTAGCTTATTCCGTTCAGCAGAGAGTGAATTCAGCCTTCTCCAAGTTTTGTTCTATTTGGGCCTGTGGATTTGATGATGCTGACTGACTTTGGGGAGGGCTATCTGCTTTGCTCATCCACTGATTCAAATTCTTATCTCTTAGAAATCTCACAGCCACACCCTCCTATCTGGGCATCTAGTGGCTGAATGAAGTTGTCATGTAAAATTGACCAGTTCATCCTTCACATTTTTCTCCATCCCATCTATTTCTTTCTTTTTTTAAAATATATTTTATTGATTTTTTTTTTTTTACAGAGAGAAAGGGATAGGGGTAGAGTTAGAAACATCGATGAGAGACAGACATTGATCAGCCACCTCCTGCATGCCCCCCCTGATTCCAGTTTTTGATGTTTGAATGTTGAAAGCTTCACCTTTCTCCTCTCCCTATCCTTACACATGGGAAAGCTGATGAGAAAGTCCAGGTGCTCCATCCTTGGGTGCAGGGAGGACATTCCAATCAAACAAACTCCTACCAACAGCACCCCGTAACCACCATGAACACCATGAGTTAATCCCTTTTCCTTGTGCTCTCAGTCATTTTGGGACCTATCAAATACCCACCCTACTCTCCCTGAGAAACCTTATCATGTGAGCAATAAACTTTTCATACTCTCCTGGTATGTGGTGAGTCATCAGTGTAAACAGTTGAAACCCATTTTGGATGGCTTCCACCCTGCCTATGCAAACTGGTCACTACCATTGACATTGTGAGCAGGATTTTTCAAATATGAAGCCTCCCCCACCACCAACACACACACACACCTGACAGTGTGGTAACACAACCTGGTTCCCTAGGTAAGGTGTCCTTGTAGTTTGTGCTACATTTGCTGAGTTCTGGGGAAGTTGTGTTGTGGATTTAATAGTTAAGCCAGAATTTTCGATAAGAAGCAAATTCTGTTTACTTTATTATCCTATCTAATAAAAGAGTAATATGCAGATTGACTATCACTCCAATGCACAAGTGGTCAAAGATCCTGCCCCCATATGGACACAAGATGGCCAGCAGGGGAGGGCAGTTGAGAAGGACCAAGCCTGCAAGGAAGGACAGTTGGGGGCAATCACGCCTGCAAGGGAGGGCAGTTAGGGGTGACCAGGCCAGCAGAGGAGGGAAGTTGGAGGCCCCCTGAACTGCAGAGAAGGGCAGTTCAGGGGGACTCAGGCCTGCAAGGGAGGGTAGTTGGTGGGGGGGGGGACCAGGCCTGCAGGGGAGGGCAGTTAGGGGCAAACAGGCTGGCAGGGGAGTAGTTATCATCAATCAGGCTAGTAGGGGAGAGGTTAGGGGGCGATCAGGCTGGCAGGCAGAAGTGGTTAGGGCAATCAGGAAAGAATGCAGGTGAGCAGTTGGAAGCCAGCAATCCTGGATTGTGAGAGGGATCCCAGATTGGAGAAGGTACAGCCTGGGCTGAGGGACACACCCCTCCCTGTGCAAAAATTTTGTGCACCAGGCCTCTAGTTTTCCATATAATATTTTAGAAATTCTTATTGTTGTGACTTTGTTTCATGTTTTATAACATTTTCACATACAGGGGTGAGCAAAAGCAGATTGACAGTAGTGATACAAATAATATAGTAGTTAATAAAAATTAATAAAAAAATCTTTACATACTAACAACTATAAACATACTTTTCTTGTAAAATCCTCACCTGATGATATGTGTATTGATATGTAGATAGAGGAATAGACAGAGAAAGTAAAAAAAAAAAACAGGTTATGTGAGAGAGAAGCATCAATCTATTGGTTCCCCGATGTGCCCTGACCAGGGATTGAACCTGAAATCTATGTGCCCTGAATGGGAATCCAATCTGCAAGTTTTTTTTTTTTTTGTTGTTGTTGTTTTTTATGTAGGAGATGACCTTCCTTGGAACTGAGCCACCCGGCCAGGGCTATAAACCTACCTTTGGCAAATCCCTGTATGACCTCCAAAGGTCATATACTTGTTTTTGACAATGTTTATCTGCGTATTACTCTTTTATTAGATAGGATAATAAACTTTCAGAATATCCTTACATTTGGATGCCTGCATGTGTATTGTTTACCGTGTTTGAAAATAAGGTTTGATTTTTGCATATCTCTGTACCACCTGTCTGTCTGTGTAACTTGAAAAGGTGCTCAGCAGGGCTTTCACTGAGGTACACGGATTGAACCTGCCACCTTTGGCCTGAGCTCCAACCCACTGAGCCACACTGCCCTGGATTGGGACCTGTTTTCTTGTGCTTCATATGTTTTTTTTTAGAATTGGGGCAAAGCGGGAAGCGCTCCTGGAAGCTGCCGCTGCCCACCTTTCAGCAAGTACCCCTTCACTCGCCCAACATGTCTGCTTCCAGCGGTTCCCAGGGGCCCATCCGGGGGATCCTGAAAAGCAAAAGGCTCCTCGGTGCATCTGCTCCGTCCTCTGCTGCATCGGCTTCCTGGGCCGTGGCCCCGGCCCAGCAGTCCCCGGACTCAACCAGCTCCAGGCAAGAAAGTCGCAGAAATGGGGCGAGTGGAACATCCGTGCCACCTGCCTGCCGGGCTGCGTGTAGAGACTGTGACGTGCAGAACATCCGCGAGCCCCGCACGCCCCACGTCAGGATCCAAGATGGGATCGGCGAGGAGATGGAGCGTGAGTTCGAGACCAAGGACCAGGCCAGAGGCACCGTCGGCCGCATCTCAGGGAAATTAGTCGCCACGGATGCCCCCGCGCCGAACTGTCGCCTAGGGGAGCTGGAGGGCTGGAGGGCGAGGAGGCCCACAGCAGCAAACCATTTCTGGACAAAATGGAAAGACAGCGGCGGTTCGAGTTAAGACGGAAGCCGCGTTACATCGAAGGACTGAACATCAAGTTAGAAAGATAATTGATTGCCAAAGAACTGCAATATTTTTTTTAATTTTTTTAAATAATTTTATTGACTTTTTACAGAGAGAAAGGGAGACGGATGAAGAGCCAGACACATCAATGAAAGAGAGACATCGATCAGCCAGCCGCCTCCTGCACGCACCCCTGCTGGGGATGTGCCTGCCACAAGGATACATGCCTTTGACGGGAATCGAACCCGTGACCTTTCAGTCCGCAGACCCACGCTCTATCCACGGAGCCAAACCGGTTTCAGCAAGAACTGCAATATTTAGACATAGATGATGAAGACGAAGAAAACCCCCCTTCTGTTACCAATGGAGAGAAGACAGCTGCAGGAGAAGCAGAGGATGATGGTCCTGCCAGTGAAGAACTGCAGACTCCGGCAAGCTACCCGTAGAAAACCGCGGACCACGCTGCGACTGCTGCTATGCCCTCTTAGGACAATAGACTGCTTGTAGTTGTAGAGAACTGTGCTTCCAGTAAAAAAAAAAAACACGCTAGCAGTTAACTTGTACTGTAATCATTAAATAGCCAACTTAGAAGATAATCAATAAAGTGGGAAATGCCTGTTTAAAAATAAAAATAAAAAAAAGAATTGGGCAAAGCAAAGATTTTCAATTGTTGATGGGTAGATCACTGTGGCTTTCTTTAAAAAAAAAAAAAAAAGTTTCTAGCCCAGCCAGAATGGCTCAGTGGTTGAGTGTCAAGCTATGAACCAAGAGCTCAGAGTTCCATTCCCAATCAGGGCACCTACCCAGGTTGTGTGCTTAATCCCCAATGGGCAGTGAGCAAGAGGGCAGTTAGGGGTGACCAGGCAGTAGATCAATGATTATCCCTCATCATTGATGTTTCTCTCTCTCCCTCATTGAAATCAATAAAAATATATTTAAAAAAAGAAAAACCCCAAGAAACCATCCTGCCCATAGGCTATTGTTATAAAAAAGTGTTAAGTTCCTATGACAACCCATCAACATTTTAACAAAAGGACATTGAATGAAAAGACATTATTCAAGGACCTGCTGTATTTGATTATAAAATCAGTCTTTAGGCTTTCTTTCTGCTGTCATTTTTGCTACTCAACCATGACACAGACAAGCTGAGAGATACAAGTGGGTTTACCAGTGGAGTATGTCATTAGTGGGAGTCTTTTTTTTTAAGGAGTCATTATACATACATATATATATATTTATAGTGGGTATCAAAAGTATTCTAGACTTTTGCTGGAGATCAACCACCTATTTGCCCTGAGCTTTCTATCAGCCAGTGAAAAGGGGAAAACTGATCAGATGCACAATTTATAGTATCTTTGATAACAAATAAATGAGGTTCTCAAGAGAAGTATACTGAGTGGCCAGATTATTATGCATTCAGAGATCATAATAACCTGGTCACTCAGTATATATATAAACTGGTTTAAGGTGTTTATTGCTGAAATCATTTTATTGATTTCAGAAAGGGAGGTAGAGGATGATGGAAATATCAATGATGAGAGAATTATTGATTGGCTGCCTCCTACATTCCTTCCACTGGAGATCGAGCCCACAACCTGGGCATGTGCTCTGATTGGGAATCATACTGTGATCTCCTGGTTCATAGGCCGATACTCAAACACTGAGCAACACCAGTTGGGCTTAAATATATTTTTTATTGATTTCAGAGAGAGGATGAGAGAATCAGAGAGAGAAACATCAATGATGAAAGAGAATCATTGATCAGCTGCCTCTTGTACAACCCCTACTGGAGACCATGAGTTCATGAGTTTGTGCTGTGACAATGAGCCACACTGATTGGGTGAGGTTATGTGTTTTTTTTTTGTTTGTTTGTTTTTTTTAATCAATCACCTCTATTCTGTCTCAAAGACACCCTTCTTTTTCACACCTGCATAATATTCCATTGTGTAAATGTACCACTTTTTTTTTAATCCACTCATCTACTTAAGGCCTCTTGGGCTGTTTCAAAATCTGAAGAAAAAAAAAAGATGAAACTTTTACTCTTTGAGGCAGCAAGGAGAGACCTGGAGAGTATTATGTAAGTGAAATAAACCAGTAAACCAGTGAAAGAAAGACAAGTATCACATGATCTCACATATATGTGGAATCTAATGCACAAAATAAGCTGAGAAACAAAATAAATCCAGAGACACTGAAGCAAGTAACAGGCTGACAAACTTCACAGGGTGAGGAGACAGGAAGAGACTAACCAAAGAACTTATTGGGTACACACATAAGCCATGGACACAGACAATGGTGTGGTGGGAGAGGGGAGGGCTAGAGGAGATTATTCGGGTGGAAAAGGGGACATATGTAATACTTTCAACAAAAAAGAATTATAGAATAAAATGAGCATGTAAGGAGTAATGTGAAAGAAGAGGGTCATCTTTAGCTCTTTGGATGGATTTCAGGAACTCTGGGGTGTAGAAAAAAGGAAACAAGCTAAGATGACCACTTTCTGGATGTTTCTAAGAACAATTCACTAAACTATAAAGCTTTAGAAAGCATTATACAAGTGAGAGGCAAAAAAACATACTCCCTACCTAAAGCCAATTTTGTCAATATACCATAAGCCTCTAGATAACTTCTGTATAGAAACTGGTGAAAACAATTATTAAAACAGATAGAGGATGTCTTAATTCATTTATCTTCAAAGAAGTTAATACATAATGAAACAAAAGCAAATGCTTTTTTAAGCTCTCAAAACTTAGATATTGATTTATTTAACATTATTCATATTATTATTTTTAATATATATTTTATTGATTTTTTACAGAGAGGAAGGGAGAAGGATAGAGAGTTAGAAACATCGATGAGAGAGACATCGATCAGCCGCCTTCTGCACGCCCCTTATTGGGGATGTGCCCGAGACCAGGATACATGTCCTTGACCGGAATCAAACCCGGGACCTTTCAGTCCCCAGGCTGATGCTCTATCCACTGAGTCAAACCGGTTTCAGCAATTATTAATGTTATTGATAAAATAATTACATATGATTGTAGTTCTCCAACTATGTCTCTGTGCTCCATAACATTCTGGAGAGGTAGTGGAGGCTTTATTAAAAGGTCTTAAAACAAACTTTCAGCTATGATAGAAATATTTTAAAGCACTATAAGAAAGAGCACCCTGACAGACCTTTGTGGAAACTTCAGTTTGTAGATGTCAGATTCTCAATGAAAATGACTTATTTCAATGTAACTGAAGTAGTTGGCAAAAGTTCAGCTGCTGCTACTTAAAAATCTACTGAATTATGTTTAATGGCATTATTTTAACAGGTCAGTATTTCCCAGCCTCTGGTGCATACAACAATCTTTCAATCTCAGATTCTTAGGGAAGCCCAGCCAGTGTGGCTCAATGGCCGTCAACCTGTGAACCAGGAGGTCAGGATTCTTTCTTATCATTGATGTTTCTATGTCTCCCTCCCTCTCCCTTCTTCTCTGAAATTAATAAACATGTTTTTAAAAACAAGATTCTTAGGGAAAACTTAAATTTTAGTCACTTGCCCAAGACAAAAGAATTTAAGATGAAGTCTAAAAGGAGATTACACTTTCTATATATATATATCATTGATTTTTTAGAGAGGAAGGGAGAAGGATAGAGAGTTAGAAACATCGATTAGAGAGAAATATCGATCAGCTGCCTCCTGCACACTCCCCACCAGGTATGTGCCTGCAACCAAGGGATCAAATCTGGAATCCTTGCATCTACAGGCCAATGCTCTATCCACTGAGCCAAACCAGTTAGGGTGGAGCTTACATTTTCATTGTGGAGGTTAGGAATAAAGGCATGCAGAACTAAACAGGATATAGAATATATTGCACTGGATACTAAAGAGAGATAATTATCAAATGAATAGCATGGATAATGCAAAAAATTTAGGTTAACTGGGTATACTAGAATGAGAGGGAAATGAATCCTTATAGTCAGTGGTTCTCAACCTTCCTAATGCCACGACCCTTTAAGACAGCTCCTCATGTGGTGGTGACCCCCAACCATAAAATTATTTCCCTTGCTACTTCATACCTGTAATTTTGCTACTGTTATGAATTGTAATTTAAATATCTGATATGCAGGATGTATTTTCGTTGTTATAAATTGAACATAATTAAAGCATAGTGATTAATCACAAAAACAATATGTAATTATATATTGTGAAATATTTATTTCTAATTACAAATAAATGAAATGTTGTCTTGAATTGTGGTGTAACGTGGGTAACAGTCTTCATATAACAACAGTAAACTATATTGCTACACTTTGCTACACCGAGGAGTGGTGTGTTGGTTCCTAAGACCATGGGAAATATGTGTTTTCTGATGGTCTTAGGCGACCACTGTGAAAGGGTCGTTTGACCCTCAAAGGGGTTGCGACCTACAGGTTGAGAACCACTGCCTATAGTACTTGGCAAAAGGGAAGCCCAAAAATAGGATTAGGAGACAGAAGATAAGGGCTTTTTACTTTGGACAGGGTGGAGTGTGGTGATAGGGCCATAGTATTATATAGATAATTCAGTAACCTGGGGCATGATCCAGATCTGGGGTGGGCTCCTTAATTTCCAATATCAAGCATTCAATGCTGCTCCACAATTTTTTAAAATTATTTCATTAAATCTTCACCTAAATCCCAGGCAGTTTGGGTCAGTGGGTAGAGCATTGGCCTGCAGACTGAAGTATCCTGGTGTCTACTCTGGTCAAGGGCATGTACCTTGATTGCAGAATACTCTCTGGTAGAGCTTGGCTGTGGCTCATGTGTGAGGCAACTAATTAATGTGTTTCTCTCACATGAATGCTTCTTTCTGTCCTTAGTAGACTACTCTCCCTAAAAAGTCAATGGAAAAATATCATTGGGTGAAAATTAACTAAAAATAAACAAACAAGTAAATCCTAGAACCAGAGTCACAGAGGCTTCAGATACACTGTCCAAACTATGAGGAAAGGCTTGGGGTGAGAAGGTAAGAGATCAACCAAAGGATTTTGTTTACGAAAAAAAAACCACTGAAACCTGTAAGAATTTTTGTGAGTTTATTTGAGCCAAACTGTCAACATATGCTGGGAAGCAGAACCTCAACAAACTGAGATAATGCTCCTGAGAAAGGTGGGTTAAATCTATATTTATACATGGCAATCAAAGGAAAGGTATGTAGGTGGGTTACGTGAAATCCATTAGTGATAGATTAGAGATTTGGGAGAAAGCAAAGCAGGGAATCCCCTGGGATTGGATAAAAAGTAAAATGATAGACAGATACTTAGGTGGATGCAGGAACAATTAACATAACAATTAAGTCATTTGTTCTATCTGTCCTAGAGCCCAGGCACATTAGGTTGTGCCCCTAGGGATCCAGAAAAAGGGAAGTTACATTGCCCAGACATTTAGAGTATGTTAGTATAGATGCAAAAGACACGTAGGCTCAATTAAGGTGATTGATATTGTCAGGGAAGATACTGGCCTAGGATGTAACTACTCACCATAACTGCTTTTAATTAAAGTTTGATTTCAGACCATCCTTTGTTGTTACTTTAGGTCTGAGTTTGCAAGACCACCATGCAGGCCTTCCCTGAGCTTGTCAGGTTATCATGTGGCCCCTTCTGCCCATAACTGGTAATATGCATATGAGCATAACCAATGGACACAGACAGTAGAGGGGTGAGAGTATGTGCTGGTGGTTGGGAGAGGCCAGAGAGAGAGGTCAATGGGGGAGAGTAGCTGGAGAGAGGTCAATGTAATACATTAAATAATAAAGAATTTAAAAATAGAAAAATAAATCCTCACCCAAGTATATGTTTCCACTAAATTTAGAGAAAGAGGAAGAAACATTGATGTGAGAAACAAATGGTTGGCTCCCAAACTCTCTGAGACTCTAGGGATCAAACCCACAACCTCAATATGTGTCCTGGCCTAGAATCTAGCCCACAACCTTTTGGTATATGAGACCACACTCTAACTAACTGGGACATCCACCCAAGGCACTGGTCTGTAATTTTTAAAAAAATCAATGCCTAGACAGTTTCCTGTTTAGTTTGCCAAAACTTGTGGGGGCAATTCTGATTACTTCTGTTCTCTTCAAGACTCTTTTGCCTCTGTCTATTTCTTGATCAGCAGATGTTCTAGATTCCACAGCTCTTTCCTTAGCTAATGTCCATGCAGCCTTCCAGACTCAGTTGGGACAATTACCATGGATAGCCTTCCAGGGCAGCCAAGCATCTCAATCATGCCACCCCGCCCAGTCTTCCCAAGCATTTAGTGCTGACCTCCTCTAGCATACTATCCTGTGATGATGTTCTCACTTATGCTTCCCCAATAGACTTTATGAGACTCACTGTCTCCCCACTTCCTATGTCTTTGTAATGCAAGTACCCATGGTCGAAACTCAGCTAACATGTGATGAATGAATGAACGTTCCAAGCCTGTCCTGACACTGTTCCCTCACTCAGTTATGGTGTCATCATAATCAGGAGAGATTATCAAGAGCAGTAGGGTTGAATGGGAAATCACCTGGAAATACCAGGGCTGTAGGCTTAAAAAAAAAAAAAAAAAGAGCTGTAGGGACAGTCAACAGTAAGTGCTATGATTAAGGGCAGGCTCCTAAGACAAACTGCCTTGGTTCAAATGTAAGTTCTATTGCTTCTTTGTTATGGACAAGCTACTTCATCCTTCTGTGCATCAGTTTCCTCACCTTTAAAAGGAGAATAATTATCCCTAACCGGTTTGGCTAAGTGGATAAAGCATCGACCTGTGGATTCAAGGATATATACCTTGGTTGCAGGCACATACCCTGTATGGAGTGTACAGGAGGCAGCTGATGGAAGTTTCTCTCTCATAGATTTTTCTAACTCTATCCCTCTTTCTCCCTCTCTGTAAAAAAAATCAGTAAAATATATTTTAAAAACATAAAAAAAAATAATTATAGCACCTGCTTTGTAATTCTGTTGGGAAGATTAAATAAGTAACTATACATAAAAGTCCTTAGAATACTGCTAGGTACAGAGTAAACAATCAATAAACATTAACCAATATTGTCACTAATTCTTCCCTTTCCCTTGTTTCCTATAATAATATTCATTACCGTGTAATATTCATTATATAATATGCATTACTGTATATTACAATATTCATTACCATTTCAACTCCTGAATCTGTTCTTTTCTCTCTATTCTCACTATCTCAGTCAAGGCTCTCATAATTTTTCATGGCCTTTGCTAATACCTTCTAGTCTGTAGACCTTCACAACCCCCTCTCAGTGCAGTCAAAGTTCTTCCAAAAGGAACCTTCATATATCTCCCCTCAAACTCTCCCCATTATTCTCAGGACAAAGTCCAATTTTGGACTATATGCTTTACAATCTGTTGTGGAGCAATCTGCAAAAGACAACCACCAGAGACAGAGATCAAAATTTATGAACCTTTATTAAGCTGGTCAGCAACTACAGTTGCAGCACTTCACCGCAGCAAAGGCTGAACTGCAGTCCAGACCACAGGTGTTATGTAGCAAATTTACACTCAGAAACCATGAGAGGGAGTTAGGACTCTTACAATGACAACCTAAAGTTTACAAAGAAACTCAGGGCACAGGTACAACACCTGGGCACACTTGGCTAGAGCATGAACCGCCCTCTTCCCCCAAACTCCAACCAACCCATTGTTCAGTGATCTCCATCTTCCTCTGTCTTACTTAATGCATCCTGCCTCATGGGCAATGGAGGAGCTGTGCAATGTTTTCAGCCCAGAACATTCCCTACTGGTCTTTACGGTGAATCAAATTGTTGATTCAGATTCCTCCCTTCCTTCCCCGGGGATTTGCTGGTAATAAGTGTGGAGGACCATGAGCTTTACAGCTTGTATTCTATTTTGGATGAAGTTTAGTAAGTATTTGGCAAAGCACAGGTCAAACAGTAGCAGGAGGACCAGAGGGCTGGCTATGGCTGACAAGAGGGTAGTCAGCCACAGTGATCAAGTGAACAGGTTTTCATACCAATTTCCTTCAGTCCTTCTCCTTTCTTCTTGATCTAAGAGGTGTTTCTCAAGCTGACTTAGACTCTCCCTGATGACACCAAAGTGGTTTGTGTGAAAACAACAGGTCTCTCCTAGTGATAAGCACAAACCTCCTTGCTTTAGGAACAATAGATGTAATCCCCTCCAATTCAGTAGGACTACCTCAGCTAGGGAGCTTAAGGAATCTTCTAGCTGTCCTACCAATTTTTTAAGGGTGCTAAGGTCCTGATCAACCTGTTGTCCTAGCTCTTTGTAGTTCTGATGTCCTGTTATTAGAGTGGCAGTTCCAATAGCAGAAGATCCAGCCAAGCCTAGTCCCATTAGGAGGGAGACCAGGACAGGCGCCCTCTTATGCTTCTAGGTTCTAATCTTAAGTGTTCCCTACCTCCTTCCCCAGAGTAATAGTATATTTGTGGTAAGATATGAGTAAGGATGGATACATATGCCAAGATCTGTTGGTAAAAGCAAAGAAGGGGGAAGGCACAAGGTACTATTCCATTGGAGCATGCCCATCAAGTTCCCTCTAGTGCTACAAAATACCTATTTAGGAACTCATCATACTCTTGAGGCAGTTCTATTACTTGAGTGCATGAGGAAGAGTATGGGGAGGACCCCAAGGGGTAGTTCAGTGGGACTATGCTTGTTCTAGTCCTCTGTAGGTCCTCCAGAGTAAAGCGGGATTGATGTCCCCATACACAGAGGCCTTCTGGCAGACTTTGGACAGAATAATTACGGATCTCAGACACATTCTACATAAACATTCTACAGGAAATATTTGCCCTGATACCTACGTAATATGGGGGTTCGGGATTTAGGTACATCCAGCAATCTTTGATTATGTTTGGGGAGGTTTTATTAAGAAAGCAGAATATGGCCTCCAGTGTCCCTAACAGGCCTCTGGTGAGAGCCTAAGTTCTCCTAGTGCCTCGGTTGGTCCTGGAGCTGGTTTTGGTATCTCTGTGTAGTGTCATCTGGAGATTTTCATCAACATAGGAGTCTGTGTCACCTTAAGGGACCTCAGAGGTTCGGGTTGGAGAATGGGACGTAAGGGACCCACAGGGTTTCAGGCCTAGGATAGGGTCCATCTATGAACAGAAAAAAAGTGCTCCAGGGTCCCAGCTGGAGACATATAGCTGGATACTCCAGGTCTTACCTCCATCCCAATAGTCTGTCTCCAGTTTAAGGGTTGGATTATGATAGGGTTACAATTTCCAATTGTGCAATTAGCAGTGGGGGCCCCTGGTTTTACTATCTGGGTGAGTTTGAGTATCAGGTCAACTGTCTTCCACAGGGCTAATGTCTCACATCCCCATGAGGCACAAAAATAGTCCTCTTCATTCCCACATTCAGGGGGTCCTTCTCAAGGACATATATAATGTTGGGTTCTCCAAAGTCCTCTCTCAAGGTCTAGTATCCCACATCCATAGGCTTTTGTAGCAACATACCCGATATTTCCTCTAGATAACCCCATATCCCTTACTGTAGGAGGGCGATTACACCCTTCTCCGAATATCTTACATAGGTCAGACCCAATTGTGGGGACTCCAGAGGTGGTTACCCTACCGATGGTTTTTCCATCTAGGGTGCGGGTAACTTCCCACATATAAACTGGAGCTTGGTGAGGATTTTCAATTGCTTGGGTGTTCTCTGCCCAGGTAAAGAGGCATAAAAGAAGTACACTTATGTGGGATCTCACATTAGTCTGACCTTGAGGGAGTTCTAGATGCGCCTTGCTGTCCATCTTTCAGCAGTCTCCTCAGCTTTCTTGACCTGAGTCCGATGGATCCAACCCTTCTTTCCCCCAACCTTAACGGCAGTTGCGGTGCTCAGAAAGAGCTAGAATGGTCCTTCCCACAGTGGCTCAAGAGTACCTGAGTTGTGCCTCTTCACTCAGACTAGGTCACGAGGAGCATACATAGGTGGGTTATCCGAGTCCGGTGGGTGGGCTTCCTGGTGTGCTGCCTTGACAATTCTCCTTGCAGCCGCTGTACTGCTCTGGAGCGCCTGCAAAGACTTGAGATTTTTATTAGATAACACAGCTAGCTCTTCCTCCCTTAGCCAAGGAAGAAGATGTGGGGGACGGCCAAACATGATTTCAAAAGGAGTCAGCCTTTTGACATATGGGGTGTAGCAAGCCCTAAGTAGGGCAAAGGGGAGGACAATCACCCAGTTCTCACCAGTCTCTAATTTTAGTTTAGTCAGGGTTTCCTTAAGTGTCCGATTCATTCTCTCTACCTGCCTAGAACTCTGAGGTCTATAAACACAATGTGATTTCCACATGATCCTAAGGGCCTTAACTAAAGATTGGGTTACCTTAGCAATGAATGCCGGGCCATTGTCAGACCCCATGAATAAAGGTAGGCCAAACCGGGGGAGAATTTTAGAGAGGAGTTTCTTAACTACTACCTGTGCTGTTTCAGCCCTGGTCGGGTATGCCTCTGGCCAACCGGAGAAAGTGTCCACAAACACTAGCAGATATAGGTATCCTCCCAGTCCACTCGGCAATTCAGTGAAGTAGACTTCCCAGTGTTCAAAACCAGGTTCCTGACAGGGCGGTTATTGGAGGTCCTGGGTTCACTTGTGTACAGATCTGGCATCTCCTGGCTATATCCTGGGCCATTTTATGCAATCCAGGGATATAGTATTCTCTTCCTAACAACTCAGCTAACTTAGTTCTTCCTAGATGTGTGCTCTTGTGTGTTTGGGAGGCGATAGTACATTCAAGAGCTTCTGGGACAAATGGTCTCCCATCTGGTAACTGCAGGCACCCATTGGTGGCTTCCTTCGCCTGTAACCTCCTGGCTGTATCCTCTTCCTCGGGGGTGTACCTAGGGTTGGACTCCAGTTTCTGAGTGGCTGCCAGCATTTCTAGGGGCCTTACTAGTCTTTTTGCAGTCTCTTTAACCATTTTGTCAGCAAATGGGTTCCCCTTCGTCACAGGGGAATTGTCCTTTTGATGCCCTTTGCAGTGGATGACTGCAACTTCTTTAGGGCCCCCAATGGCTGAAAAAAGGTTTAATATCTCTGGAGCATTTTTAATATCCTTCCCTCCTGAGGTTAGAAGGCCCGTCTCCTGATATAAGTCTCCATGTATATGCACTGTGGCAAAGGCATATCTACTGTCCCTGTAGATATTGATTCTCTTGTCCTTTCCCCAACGTAAGACCTGAGTGAGGGCTATGAGTTTTGCCTTCTGTGCTGAAGTTCCATGTCTTAGGGATTGTGCCCATTTGACTCTTCCTTGTGTAACTACAGCTGCCCCTACATACCTGATACCCTCCTCCATAAAGCTGCTCCTGTTAGTGAACAGGGTCTCCTCTGGATTGGAGTTGGGCTGGTCTGTTAGGTCAGCCCTCAAGGAGACTGAGTAGTCAAGATCTCTTCACAGTCGTGGAGGGGAGTTTCAGCTCCCTCAACAGTGAGGAGAGTGGCCCGGTTTAGGTTATAGTCTTCAAGAAGCTTACCCTCGGGAAGTCTAGCAGGAGCACCTGGTACTGGGTAATATGAGCATTTGATAACCAAAGTTCAGGTGGGATATGTAGTAGGGTTTCTATTGTGTGGGGTGCAACCACTTGTAAATATTGACCAAAAGTCAGTTGAGAGGCTTCCTTAACCAGTATGGCCATGGCTGCTATAGCCTTCAAACAGCCCAGCCATCCTGAGGCCATTGGGTACAACCTCTTAGACAAGTAAGCAACTGGCCTCTTATGTTAGTACCCCTTTTGCAACACCCTGAGATTCTGCCACATAAAGCTGGAAGAGCTTGGTGAGGTCAGGCAGTGCCAGAGCTGGAGCACTCGCGAGGGCCTGCTTTAACTTTTGGAACACCTTTTCCTCTATGTCCGTCCAGGAGAGGCCTGAGTTCTTAACCCCTGTAGCTGAATACAGGGGCTTGGCTATTTCAGCAAAACCCAGGATCCACAGTCTGTAGTATCCTAAGGCTCCCAGGAATTCCCATACCTGATGCTTTATCCTTTTGGTGGGTATCAAGAGGATGGCCTGAACTCCACTATTGGAGAGGGTCTGCTTACCTTCTTCGATGTTGTAACCAAGGTCCGTTACCTTGGTTGAGCAGAGCTGGGCCTTCTTGGCCAATTCATGGTACTCAAGTTGATCGGGCATCACCAGCAGGTCCCAGGTTGCCTGTTGACATTTCTCCCGGTCCCCAGTAGCAAGTAGGGTGACGTTCAGGTGACTATGACAGTACTCCTTTAAGTCCTGGTTCAGAGCCTCATCAAACAAGGTAAGGGAGTTCTTAAATTCCTGGGGAAGCCTTGTCCTGGTTAAGAGTCCTGGTTCTCCCTTTTCTGGATCTGTCCAATCAAAAGCAAAAATTGGCTGGCTCTGTGGCACCAATGGGAGGGAGAAAACGCATCCTTTAAGTCTAAGACCGTATAATATCGTTGTTCAGGCCAGAGCAGGCTCAGGAGGATGTATGGGTTGGGCACCGTTGTGTGGATAGTGTTTATTCATTTTTTTAAATAATATATTTTATTGATTTTTTACAGAGAGGAAAGGAGAGGGATCGAGAATTAGAAACATTGATGAGAGAGAGACATCGATCAGCCGCCTCCTGCACGCCCCCCACTGGGGATGTGCCCGCAACCAGGATACATGCCCTTGACCGGAATCGAACCTGAGACCTTTCAGTCTGCAGGCCGATGCTCTATCCACTGAGCCAAACTGATCTCGGAGATAGTCTCTATTCTTTAATTAACTTCTTGTAAGTCTTGGACTGGCCTAAAGTCCTCTGTCCTAGGGTTCTGGAGGGGAGTAAAGGAATGTTCCATGCAGACTGCAGGGAATCAGGATCTTGGCCTCCCTTTATCTTAGGATGTGCTTTGCTATCCCTATTTTCGCCTTCTGGCTCATAGGGTACTGTCGTCCTCTAACTGGGGTGGCCATACTGGTTAGTTGGATCACTATATGAGCTGCCAATCCAGATGGGTTTCCTTCTGCCCAGACCCCTGGTATTTCCTCTTGGAGCTTCCTGCGGTAAGGATCCTGCAGAGGGGACTCCAAAGGTCCTTCATGCAGCCTATATTCCTCCTCTAGTGGACAAATAAGGAGAAGGGTCATTTTTTCCTGGTCTTCAGGTGCTTGAAATAGCACCTGAGGCTCCCCTCCTTCAAAGGAAATTGTGGCCTGGAGTTGCTGAGCAGATCCCTCCTAAGAGGGGATAGGAGCATTCAGTCATAACGAGAAAGGAATGAGTAACAGTCTTTTTCCTGAGGTTAGCAATCCGGGCTTGTGTCCAGGGGTAAGACTTTACTCATCCAGTGGCCTCCTGAATGGGAGTTCTGTCCTTAGAAATTGGCCTGGCCGGGTGTTGCAGTATAGAGAAGGTGGCTCCAGTGTCTATCAGAAAATCTACTGGCTTGCCCCCCCCGACATACACACACATTTAGCATTACCTAGGGCTCCTGGGGTCCCATAGAGCTTTGACACCTTCACTCCACTTCTTCTACTAACACCGGGACTGCCTTATTTTCTGGCCACTCAGGACACTCCCCATTTCCAGTGTCCTTCTTTCTTATAGTAGGCACATTGGTTTTTTCCCCAGCCGGGTCTTTTGGTTCTGTGCTCTCTTCTCCCATTCTTTTCTTCCTGTCTCTCTTTGCTGTCCCTTCATTTCATTCATGGCTAGAAGACCTTTACCATTCTAGCATTTAGGTTAGCAGTTGTTAAAGGCCTTCTGGGCAACCATGACCACTTCTGAAGTGACTTCCCCTCAAAGCCTTCTAACTTCCGAAATTTTTTTCTAATATCTGGGCCCAACTGGGACACAAATGCTACATTGATAGCCCGCCGATTCTCTGGGGCATCAGGGTCTATTGGATGTACACCCTATATGCCTCATAGAGCCTCTTGAGAAAGGCAGCAAAGCTCTCCTTTGGTCCCTGGACTGTTTTTGTTACCTTGGAAAGGTTGGTGGGCTTCCAAGCTGCTGCACCCTAAGGTCACACGTAACAGGGACCCAGATGCCATCTGGAGATTCTGGTGATACCTGCAAGAACCTCCCTTCCCCCATCAGTGTGGTGATCCCATTGAGGCCTTCCAGATAAAAAACAAACAACAACAACAAAATAAAACAGCTTCAATTCTCCCTGGGTCTGTGGTCAGTTGGCCATCTGGTCCAAGGACTAACTTCCTCCCTTCCCCTTTTACTCTCTCTCTCTCTCTCTTCGGAGGTGAAAAGGGTCTGAAGGAGCTGCTGACAGTTGTCCCAGGTCGACTGATGGGTGAAAAAGACAGACTCTAGGAGCGAAATCAAGCCTTGGGGATTCTGGGAAATGAATGGGTTCTGGTTCTTCCAGTTGTATAGGTTACTGTTTGAAAATGGAACATAGACCATAAAAGGCTGAGCATCAGGTCCTAAATCAGGGGGACTCATCTGTTGAAGAGGGAACATGGGAGCAGGGCCACTGAGATTTCTCTCTCTCTGCTGTTCAGGTCCAATGGGCCAGAAGGGTCCTGGTTCAGGTGTGGGATAGACTGAAAGGGTTGTTTGAAGACAGAATCTGAGGGGGAGGCCAATTGTCCAGGGGCCCCAGGGACCATGGACTTGTCTCGGGATTTTCTCTCACTCTAGGTAGAGGCACCTGTGGGAGCATGGGGTAGAGGGATGTCACTGGGGTCGGGTTACCAGGGGCTCCTCCTGTCTGTCCCATTGATAATGTTGGTGTCTAAGGCGAAGGTGGCGGGGCAACAGAACTAGGAGGCATTTGTGAGGGTATTGGAGCTTTTTGCGAGGCCAAGGGACCCACCTCCAGTTGGGGCTCTGGAGAGGGAACATAAGAGGAGGGCTGATGGTCAAGGACCACATTATCAATTCATGCATCCCACCCTTAAAAATGTAGAAACAGGTACTAGGGGAGAAACCAAGATGGTGGCATAGGTGAGCAACTAAACTGCTGCCTCGCACAAAAATTTCAAAACTACAGCTAAAAGACAGAATGGACATCATCCAGAACCATAAAAAAGCTGGCTGAATGGAAATTCTACAACTAGAAGGAAAGAGAGAGGCTCACTGAGACTCAGAGGAGCTACAAAAAGCTGAGGTACAGAGTCACGCACCTAGAGAGAATGGGCAGCAGAGTGCCTGGCTGTCTTCCTCTAGCAGGAGAGAGACGAAACATTCCAACTGCACTGAACCCCAATTCTGATTTCACTGAACCCCAGTTCCAGGGGAGACTCATATAGGGGGAGTCTGAACTGTCAGAAAAAGGAAGGAGTGCATGGAAACTCAGTGGAATTGCAAAAGGCAAAGGTCTGGAGGCACACACAAGTGCATGCAAAGAGGACTGACTGCTGATTGTGCCACTAGCTTTCTCTAGCAGGAGGGAGACAGAACCTCCCAACTACGCTGAACTCTAGTTCCAACTGCACTGAACCCATTTTGGGCGAGACCCTGGGGACCCAGAATCATACAGGTTCCTGAAGCGCACGGAAACTCAGGAAAGCTGTAAAAGGCAGAGGTCTGGAGGCACGTGCATGAGTGGATAGAATTTTGGCCTGCAGACTGAAGGATCCCAGGTTCGATTCTGGTCAAGGGCATGTACCTTGGTTACGGGCACATCCCCAGTAGGAGGTGTGCATGAAGCAGCTGATCAATGTTTCTCTCTCATCTATGTTTCTAACTCTCTATCCTTCTTCCTTACTCTCTGTGAAAAATCAATAATAATAATAAAAAAAAGACTTAACTACAACAAGGTTGTACACACAGTTCACAAAGGGGAGCACCAAGAGAGTTCATCTCAGGTAACTTGAGAGGCAGAGCTACTGGGCCATGTAGGACACCTAGCACACAAAGCTACTCAACCAACTCAGGGGAGCAGCAAAAATGCAGAGACAAAGAAACAGATCACAAACGAAAAGAAATGGAGAAAAACAAAAGACTGGCTATAGAGTTCAAAACGACAATTATAAGGTTTATCAAGAATTTCCGCCGAGACCGGTTTGGCTCAGTGGATAGAGCGTCGGCTTGTGGACTGTAAGGTCCGGGTTCAATTCTGGTCGGGGGCATGTACCTTGCTTGCGGGCACATCTCCACTGTGGGGCGTGCAGGAGGCGGTTGATCGATGTCTCTCTCTCTCATCGATGTTCCTGACTTTCTCTCTCTCCTTTCCTCTCTGTGAAAAAATCAATAAAATATATATTTTAAAAAAATGAATTTCCTAGAAAAGGTCAATAAATTTAGCAAGACCCTCAAGGATATGGAAAAGGACCAACTAGAAATTAAACATACACTGAATGAAATATAAAATATTATACAGAGACCTAATAGCAGACTAGAGGAATGAGAGAATCAAATCAAAGATTTGAAATACAAAGAAAACACTTCACTGGAAAAGCAAAAAGAAAACAGAGCCCAAAAATGTGAAGATAGTGTAAGGAGCCTCTGGGACAACTTCAAGCATACCAACATCAGATTTATGGAGGTGCCAGAAGAAGAGAGAGAGCAAGATACTGAAAACCTACTTGAAGACATAATGACTGACAACTTCCCCCATCTGGTGAAAGAAATAGCCTCACAAGTCCAGAAAGTGCACAGAAACTCAGACAAAATGAAGCCAAAGAGGATCACACCAAGACACATCATAATTAAAATGCCAAGAGCAAAAGACAAAGAGAGAATATTAAAAGTAGCAAGAGAAAAACAGTTCATTACCTACAAGGGAGCACCCATATGACTGTCAGCTGATTTCTCAACAGAAATTATGCAGGCCAGACGGGAATGGCAAGAAATATTCAAAGTGATGAATAGCAAGAACCTACAACCAAGATTACTCTACCCAGCAAAGCTATCATTCAGAATTGAAGGTCAGATAAAGAGCTTCACAGATAGGAAAAAAAAACAAAGGAGTTCATCAACACCAAACCAGTATTATATGAAATGCTGAAAGGTACTCTTTAAGAAGAGGAAGAAGAAAAAGGTCAAGAAAAAAATTATGAACAATAAATACATATCTATCAGGTGAATCTAAAAATCAAGTGAATTATGCCAAAACAGGTTTGTCTCAGTGGATAGCGCATTGGCCTGCGGACTGAAGGGTCCCAGGTTCGATTCTGGTCAAGGGTATGTACCTTGGTTGTGGGTACATCCCCAGTAGGGGACGTGTAGGAGGCGGCTGATAGATGTCTCTACCTCATCTATGTTTCTAGCTTTCTTATCTCTCTCCCTTTCTCTCTGTAAAAGATCAATAAAATATATGAAAAATCAAGTGAATTAAAAATCTGATGAACAGAATAAACTGGTGAATATAATAGAATCAGGGTCATAGAAAGGGAATAGACTGATAATTCTCAGGGGAAAAGAGTGAGGGGGGGGGGGTGCAGGGAGAAACTGGACAAAAATCGTGCACCTATGGATGAGGACAATGGTGGGGGAGGTAAGGGCAGAGGGAGGAGTGGGAGCCGGGTGGAAGGGAGCTATGGGTTAAAAAAAAAAAAAAAGCATAACAATCATAATAATCTGAACAATAAAGATTTATTAAATTTTTAAAAATGTAGAAATAATCAAATTGTCTTTAAATATGAGTTTTAAATCTACTTCCAGGTCAAAAGAAAGGAATTTTTAGTCTTATTAGAAATTGTTCAGTCTTTATTGAGTCAAGATAATTTAACTATGGTCGCTAATTACCAAAGAATCTAAATTATTATAGGGTTGGAACTGTGTTTCATATGTCTTTAAGTAAAATATTACTTAAAACACTCGTTTGGTGATCCATTAGAAAATGAATCATTGAGACTAATGTCACAGGAATATTTCTATTAATTTATTAATCTAAATAAATGCTTTCATCTAACTCTCAATTTTGCGTTTTCCAAAGTCACTAATTTTGACCAGTAAAGTGTACTCAATTAATTCTAAGCACAAATATCTTTCCCCTGATTAAAAAAAATAATCTTAAGAAAAGATTTTTTTGCAATTACACTATCACTCCAAACACTGTAAAACAGGGCACTGTTTTTTTTTTTTTTTAAAATAAATCTTTAATGTGCAGATTGTTACAATTGTTCCTCTTTTTTCCTCCCATTTCTCCCCTGCACCTGGATCCCACTTCACCCTCTGCCCTTACCTCCCCCGCATTGTCTTAATCCATAGATGTACAATTTTTGTCCAGTCTCTCCCTGCACCCCTTTACCCATTTTCCCCTTAGAATTCTCAGTCTATTCTCTTTCTATGCCCCTGATTTTATTATACAGTGGTACCTCGAGTTACGAGTGCCCTAACGTACGAGATTTTTGAGATACGAGCCTTCCAGCGAGCGATTTTTTGCTTTGAAATACGAGCAACATTTGAGATACGGGTAATTGGGTGGATTGGCCAGCTGCACACCACCCACCAGTTTACCGTGACTCAAGCATCTCATAGTTTCCCACACCTCAGTCAGTGTGCTTGTTTACCTCCTTGTCGAAGCATTTTGTGCATTTACATACTTTATCACATTTCTTTTTATAACCATGGGTCCGAAGAAAGCGAGTGGAAAGGTCAGTGCTCAGAAGAGGATGATGTCTATTGAATTTAAGAGTGAAATCATAGAAAAATATGAGCAAGGTGTGCGAGTGGTTGACTTGGTGAAGCAATACGGGTATAGTACTTCAACAATATGCACTGTGCTTAAACAGAAGGAGTCAATAAAGGGTATAACGCCAGCTAAGGGCGTTATAATAATTTCTAAGCTCCGTGGCTCTCTCCATGAAAAGGTGGAGAATCTACTGATGGTGTGGGTGATGGAGAAGCAGCTTAAAGGAGATACATTAACACAGGGCATCATATGTGAGAAGGCGTGAGCGATTTACGGTGATTTGCTAGAGCAGACCCAGTGCACTTCCACGGACAAAGCATCGAAAGACTCACTTAAAGCCAGTAGAGGCTGGTTTGATAACTTCAGGAAAAGGTCCGGCAGTCACTCCATCGTCAGGCAGGGTGAGGCAGCAAGTTCGGATGTGAAGGCAGCTGAGGATTACCTCAAAACTTTTTCTAACTGATAGAAGCCAAAGGATATATCCCCCAGCAAGTCTTCAACTGTGACGAGGCAGGGCTTTTCTGGAAGAAGATGCCAAATAGGACTTGTATAATGGCAGAGGAGAAGGCGATGCCAGGCCACAAACCCATGAAGGATAGGCTAACTCTTGTACTGTGCGCCAATGCGAGTGGTGACTGCAAGATCAAGCCTGTGCTCGTATAACATTCAGAAAACCCCAGAGTCTTTAAGTCACATAAGATTTTAAAAGATAAACTGCAAGTTATGTGGAGAAAAAACCCGTAGGCATGGGTCACCAGGCAGTTCTTTGTGGAGTAGGTAAACCTGGTTTTTGGCCCTTCTGTTAAGAAATATCTACAGGAAAACAACCTAACCATGCAAGCCCTCCACGTCCTCGACAATGCTCCTGCTCACCCACCGAACCTCCAAGATGAACTCCTCAAAGAGTTCAAGTTTATAAAGGTTGTCTACCTACCTCCCAACACCACTCCTATCCTGCAGCGCATGGATCAGGAGGTGATTTCTAATTTTAAAAAGCTGTACATCAAGCACCTGTTCTGGCACTGCTTTGAGGTGACAGAGAATACAAACCTCACCCTTCGAGAGTTCTGGAAGAACCACTTTAACATCGTGATATGCCTCAGAATTATTGATCAGGCCTGCTGGCTGGGTGTTACAAGGAGGACTTTGACCTCTCCATGGAAGAAGCTGTGGCCTGAGGCCATAGCCAAAAGGACCTTGGAAGGATTCGAACCCGAGGTGCCAGTGGAGGAGGAGATAGTGTCTCTGGGAAAATCCATGGGCCTGGAGGTGGATGAGAGAGATGTGAATGAGCTCGTCGAGGAGCACTCTCTGGAACTCACCACGGAGGAGTTACAAGAGTTGCAGTCTCAGCAACATGCGGAGGTTCTCCAAGAGATTAGTTTCGAGGAGGAGCCAGAGGTGGAGGAGATCTCTACAAGCGAGATAAAGGAGATCTTAGGAATGTGGGAGAGGGTGTCACACTTCGTGGAAAGAAACACCCCAAAAAAGTTGCTACTGGTCGTGCATTGGAGCTATTCAATGAAACTTGCCTCACCCATTTCAGAAACATTCTGAAAGAGAGGAAGAGGCAAACCTCATTGGACATGTTTTTTTTCTTTTAAATCGGCTAAAAATGCAAAGACCAGTAGCAATTAAGTTCAGTGAAGATTAGTTAAGTTATATTCAGTTTAGGGATAAAGTGTAGCATTGAGAGTGTAACGAGTAGGGAAATACACTTTATAAAACCAGTTTATTCCTTTACATTCTCTTTTATTATGTTTTTATACAATATTTGTCATTTATAAATACATTTTTCTTATTCAAAAACACGTAACAAGAACAACTGAGGTGGCATTTTGGGGGCTGGAACGGATTAACGGCATTTCAATTGATTTCAAAGGGAAATTTGCTTTGAGATACGAGCAACTTGATATATGAGCAAGGTTATGGAACAAATTAAACTTGTATCTCCAGGTACCACTGAATTCACCACTTTATTCTGTTCATGAGAGTTTTAATTCACTTAATTTTTAGATTCCCTTGTTGATAGATATGTATTTGTTGTTTGTAATTTTTATCTTTACCTTTTTCTCCTTCCTTTTTTTAAAGAGTTTCAGCATTTCATATAATACTGGTTTGGTGTTGATGAATTCCTTTAGCTTTTTCTTATCTGTGAAGCTCTTTATCTGACCTTCAATTCTGAATGATAGCTTTGCTGGATAGAGTAATCTTGGTTGTAGGTTCTTGCTATTCATCACTTTGCATATTTATTGCCACTCCCATCTGGCCTGCATAATTTCTGTTGAGAAATCAGCTGACAGTCGTATGGGTGCTCCCTTTGTAGGTAATTAACTGTTTTTCTCTTGCTGCTTTTAATATTCTCTTTGTCTTTTGCTTTTGGTATTTTAATTATGATGTGTCTTGGTGTGATCCTTTTTGGCTTCCTTTTGTTTGAGTTTCTGTGCACTTTCTGGACTTGTAAGGCTATTTCTTTCACCAGATGGGGGAAGTTGTCAGTCATTATGTCTTCAAGTAGGTTTTCAATATTTTGTTCTCTCTCTCTTTTTTTGGCGCCCCCACAATTCTGACGTTGGTACGCTTGAAGTTGTTCCAGAGGCTCCCTATACTATCTTCGAATTTTTGGATTCTTTTTTCTTTTTACTTTTCCAGTGGAGTGTTTTCTGCTTCTTTGTATTTCAAATCTTAGACTTGATTTTTTTTCCCTCTAGTCTGCTGTTAGATCTCTGTATAATAATTTTTTATTTCAGTCAGTGTATGTTTAATTTCTAGTTTGTCCTTTTTTATCTATAGTTGGTCCTTTTTCATCTCCTAGTGGGTTTCGCTAAATTTATCCATCTTTTCTAGGAAATTCTTGATAAACCTTTTAATCATGGTTTTGAACTCTATATCCAGTCATTTGTTTTTCTCCATTTCTTTGGTTTTTATCTGTTCTTTTGTCTCTGCATTTTCGCTGCTTCACTGAGTTGGTAGAGTGGCTTTGTGTGCTAGGTGTCCTATATGGCCCAGTAGCTCCACCTCCCCCGTTACCTGAGGTGGACTCTCTTGGCGCATCCCTTTGTGGACTGTGTGTACAGCCTTTTTGTAGTTAAGTCTTGATTATTATTGGTATCACTGGCGGGGGGGGAGGGGAATTGATCTCCAAGCCAACTGGTTGTGAGGACCAGCTTTGAGAACTTCTGTGCTAGAGTAAGCCTTATGATACAAGACTTGCAAAATTGCAAAAGCCTCTGCTCAGCTTTGATGGGGTGGAGTCTCAGGCCTGAGCAGCCAGCCTTGGCTTTCTGTCAGCTCTACCCTATGTAGCCCCTGGGACTCAGTGTCCCTTTGTAATCACTGCAGTCCTCTCTGCACACACTTGCACTTGGGTGTCTCCAGACCTCTGCCTTTCACAGCTTCCCTGAGTTCCCCTGTGCTTTGGGGACCAGTATGAGTCTGGTCCCCAGGTTCCCAAAACTGGGGTTCAGTGCAGTCAGAACTGGATTTCAGCACAGTGAGGAGGTTCTGTCTTCCTCCTACTAGAGAAAGCCAGCAGCACAATCAGCAGTCAATCCTCTCTGCACGCACTTGTGCTCGCACCTCAAGACCTCTGCCTTTTGTAGCTCCCCATGAGTTTCTGTGCACTCCTCCCTTTTCATGACAGTCCAGACTCCCCCAGTATGAGTCTCACCCGGAATTGGGCATCAGTGCAGTAGCAAGTTTCTATCTCCCTCCTGCTAGAGGAAGCCAGGCAGGCATTCTGCTGCTGTCCTTTCCACATGCTTTACCTCAGCTTTTTGCACTTCCTCTGAGTCTTGGTAAGCCCCTCTCTTTCCTTCTAGTTGTAGAATCTCTACTCAGCCAGCTTTCCTGTGGTTTGAATGATGTAGTTTTGTCTTTTAGCTGTAATTTTGAAATTGTTGTGAGAGGCAGCAGTTTAGGTGGTCATCTATGCTGCCATCTTGGTTTTCTCCATAAAATTTTCATTGCTACTTCATAACTATAATTTTGCTACTGTTATGGATCATAATGTAAATATCTATGCTTTTGGACGGTTTTAAGTGACCCTGCTAGTAGTTCTCAACCAGTGGGTTATGGACCCCCCCACCCCACAATCCCACTCATGCCCTCAACCCCCTGGTGGTTGTTTTTTTTAAATACATATTTCTTTATTGATTTCAGAGATTAAGGGAGAGGGAGAGAGAGAGAAACATCAATGATGAGAATCATTGATCGACTGCCTCCAACACGTCCCCCACTGGCGATGTGCTGGCAACCAAGGTACATGCCCAGAATTGAACCTGGGACCCTTCAGTCCACAGGCTGATGCTCTATCCACTGAGCCAAACCTGCCAGGGCATGGTGTTTGTGTCCATTGGTTAGGCTTATATGCATGCATACAAGTTCTTTGGTTGACCTCTCCCCCTTATTCCCATACTCCCCTATCTCCCCTCTGATGTTTGATGGTCTGATTGGTGCTTCTCTTTGCTGAAGACAAATAGAGATATGCAAAGTAAAACTTTATTTCCAAACATCATTAACAATACATATACAGGCATATAAACAAGCATGTCTTAAAGGTTGTAAATTTCACATAATGTAAAATAATGAGTATGTGACCTTTGGAGATCATACTGAGATTGTCAAAGGTACCTTTATAGACTTGGCCAGGTGGCTCAGTTTGTTGGAATGTGGTCTCCTACACCAAAAATTTGCATATTTGATTCCCACTCAGAGCACATAGGTTTTAGGTTTAACCCCCATTCAGGGCACATAAAGAAAACAGCTGGTTGGTGTTTCTCTTTCACATAAATATTTCTCTCTCTTCCTTTCTATGTCCTCTATAACAATAAACATATCAATTGAAGATTTCATTTATAAAAATATTTTGAAATATAATTTTTATTGGTTTATAGATGAAGGGAGATTGAGATAGAAACATCAACAATGAAAATCATTGATCTGCTGCCTCCTGCACACCCCCCGCTGGGGATAGGGCCTGCCACCTTGGGCATGTGTCCTTGACTAGAATTGAACCCAGGACCTTTCAGTCTCCAGGCCAGTGCACTATCCATTGAACCAAACCAGCTTGGTCTCAAGGTATATAAGACACCAAGGATTTTAAATAAAAGTTGTTAATACACAAGTTTATTCTTTTATTATTTATTATTAATTACTCTACACATTTATATCATTACTGTCAACCTGCTTTTGCTTAGCCCTATACATGAGCATTTTATTAAACAGGAGACAAAAGCAAGACAATTAGGATTCAAAAAATATATATGGAATATAATAGCAGGCAAATAAATGAGTTTCTTTTTTGAAATATATTTTATTGACTTCAGAAAGGAAGAGGTAAAGTGATGGAAACATAAATGATGAGGCAATCTTCCATTGGCTGCTTTCCACACAGTCTACTGGGAATAGAACCAGCAACCAGGGCAGGTGCTCTGACTAGGAATCTAACCTGGACTCCTGGTTTATAGGTCAATGTTCAACCACTGAGAATACTGACTGAGTAGAATGTCTTTTTCTTTTTCTTCTTTATTTTAATGTGTCTCTAACAAAACTTCTGACTTAGCTCAGTCAAATCTACAACACAGCCTCCATAGGACTCAGCAAATGCAGCACAAACTGCAAGGATACCCTTGCCTAGGAAACCAGAAGTGTTAGCACACAAAGCCAGAGGAAACCCTGGTTGGGGGCTAGGGGCTCATATCTGGAAAATCCTGCTCAATGCCAATGGTGGTAACCAGCTTGCATAATCTGGGTGGAAGCCATCCAAAATTGGTTTCAAATATTCATACTGATGATGACTCACCACATACCAGGAGAGTATGAATAAGTTTATTACTCACGCGATGAGGTTTTGTGGTGTCAGTGGATCTTAGAGTAGGAAACAAAATGACTGAGAGCACAGAGAAAAGGGACTAGATTGTGGTGTTCATGGCAGTTACTGAGTGCTGATATGAATGGAAACGCTCTTGATTGGAACTTTCCACCTGCACCCAAGGATGGAGTACCTGGACTTTCTCATCACTTTCCCAGGTGTAAGGTCAGGGAGTAGAGAAAGGTGCATCCTAAAAGTTTTCAACATTCAAACATAAGAACTGGAATCAGAATCTTTATTATCTTTTCCTTTCAATAACATGGGAAGGAAATAAGCACATAAAAATCTCATCCAAATTGTCATCACTTGCCTCTGATGATGCTGATTGTAAGAGATTTTGAAAAAGATGAAATTGAAAAATAAGGCCTAAGTTTTTCTGTAAATGTATCAGTGATTCCATACAAGTATGAGCAGTCATTCAAATTATAAAATGAAATCTCTCCCAACTCATAGTCCAGAAAAATGCCAATTTTTGGTTGTCCTATAGGGCTAGGGCCACTTGTAGGAATCCAGAGTGAATATTGCCAGCATCCATTTCTTGTCGATGGTGATATGTGAGTATTTCTGGGGAATGATTCTTTACACACACCTAAGAAACATTCACCTATGCCTGTTATTTTTACTGCCCAAAAATGCCTGCCAGCATCAATTTCCTCAGAACTCAGGACAGCTGGGTAAGAAGTAAGGTCCTGGGGATTAGGAAAACCACTTGGTGTCTTATATACCACCTCTCTTCTATCACTTGATGTAACAATGTTTGGATGGGCTGTTTCAGGATCCAATTTCAAATCTACCAGAAACTTGCGGATCATTTTATGTAAACCCAAATAATTTGGGGGGAGCTTGTAAGACCCCTTCTTTAAATCACATGAAGAAATTGCTGGGGTCTCTAGGTTTTCATACCTGTTGTGGATACTTTCAATTCCTGTGAGTAAATCCAGGTCTGTCTGCAAACACTTCTCTTCTATTTCACTTAACAGATTGCTTAGCCTGAACATATGGTATGAAATTTGACTTCCATTTTCAATTAGTCTTTTTTTAACATAATCATTTTCTGTAAGTAGAAAATTATCAGTTTCATTTCTGTCAATAGCTAAGAAACACTTAATTTCTTTACATTCGTTGTCCAACTCCTCCCTCCATTTTCCCATTGTTCTCTTCACTTGCAAAGTATTTTCAACTTGTTTTTTATATAATAATTCAACAACTTTAAGGTGATTAGTCTTGTCCTCAATGTTACTTTTGAGGTTCTTCCTGTGAGTAGCTGCAGCTTCCTCAATGGGGATCAGGGGCCCATCTTGGTGGTCAGATGAGGACATAGAGCACTGAGCACACAGTAGCTCCATGTTCTTCTCACAGAACAGGGTCAGAGCCTCATGGTGCTTCTTACACAGGGGTTCCTCTTGTCTTTTCCTCTTTCCCCTCATGGGAATCTGCTGAACAATCTCAGTTATGCGACATAGTTGGATGTTTTTCTTGAAACTTTTGTCAGGGAAGTGGTGGAGGCAGACAGGACAGGGAAAGGTGCCCTGTAGATCTTTCCAGCGCTGGTGGATGCAGGAATGACAAAAGTTGTGCCCACAGGCAATGGTCACTGGGTCTCTCAGGTGATCCTGGCAGATGGGGCAGCTGGCCTCTGCCTGGAGCTTAGTCGGGGAAGCTGCAAAGGCCATTGGCCGTGAGGGTTATCTATCAGAAGAGATACTATTCAGTCAGTATGATCCTCCAGGAGCAAGAAAAAGTGAGGAGCTGAGGTTTGCTCAGGCCTCCCTCTCTGAGGAAGGCACTAGGAGTTTCCAAGAAGAGTTACAGTGGCCAGCTGACATCCAATCTTCTGTCACCTACTCCTTCTGTATTTAATGTCAGGTTCCCTTAGTGAAGATTAGCTGTGGACTCTGGTCAAAAACCCAGGACCATCCAAGTCATAAGTGATTTCTGTGGACAAAAAGTTCAATTAAAAGTTCAATCAGCATTAATTCTTCTATCCCTGTATGAACAGTAGGCCAAGTAGACCAAATCATTTATCATGACAATATTTAAGGAGGAATTAGAAGTAAAGTCTATTTTGCAACTTAAAAGGAATTAATTAATCTAGGCAAATTTATCATTGGCCTCAATCAAAGAAGGCAGGGGCCAGGAGGCAGGGGGCAGGTTGGTGAGGGGAAGAGATCAACCAGTGAACTCATATGTATATATGTATAACTCATAGACACTGACAGTGGGAGGCGAAGGCTTGAAGAGAAGAAAAAGGGTGGAAAGGACAATGGGGAAAAAAAGGTAACATATGTAATACTTTCAACAATAATAATTTATTAAAAAAACATATTGTGTTGATTTTTTTACAGAGAGGAAGGGAAAGAGAGACAGATAGAAACATCAATCAGCTGCCTCTTGCACACTCCTTACTGAGAATGTTCCCTCAACCAAGGTACATGCCCTTGACCAGAATTGAACCTGGGACCTGTGAGTCTGTAGGATGATGCTCTATTCACTGAGCCAAACCAGTTAGGGCAATAATAATTTATTATTTTTTAAAGTGATCTTGTGCTGTGGGGAAAACAGAAGGATTTATAAATACAGGAGTGAGATCCTGCCTAACTGAGGATGCTTCTGTGTGGACAACTCAGTTAAAGTACCATTCACATATTTGACCAGGAGGTAAAATCATCAACTGAGGACTTGGGGAATAAGAAAGAAGGAGAGAGAGAAAAGATGGAGGCTGGTAAGACAGAGGTGAAGAAGAAGTGAATGAGATGAAAGGAGAGTGTGTGGAAGTGTGTGGTGTGTGTGTGAGTAAGGAACAGTTAAATCCCACAGGAGCAGCAGGGGCTGGCAAACCAGGGTCTCTTGGACAAGGAGAGAGTACCACTGCTGTGGGCACTCCCTGGACTGTAGGACTCAGGCACAGAGCCCATGCCATCTTGAAGGAAACTCATCAGCACCACCTCTCAGACAGGACTTTGACACTGCCCATGACCCAGCAGCCACTCCAGCCAAAACCCTGCTACCCAGCCACAGACCTGTGGACCCTGGGACCTCCACCTTCAAAGGTGCACCATTCCTATAGTAGTAAATACATCTTCCCCCTCCCCAGAGGTAGAACTCCAGGCACCACATTTGTGCATTTCCAGCCATGCAGGAACCAGAGCACACTACTCCATAGGCAGTGCTTGGGAGCCCTCGCTGAGTGTGATTCTGTACAGACCAGGGCATGCTTCCCCGCAGTAGAAATTCTGAATTCCCTCTTCCTGAATAACTGCCCACAGACACCCCAGCTGCTTAACTTGGGTGCCAGGGCACTCAGAGTGTGTCAGAGCTCTGTGCTGGAAAACGCACCGCCACAGACACGTGCATTTCCAAAGGACATGAATTTCCACTGGGCACTTGTGGGAGCTACTGTGAGCCCCTGCTGGATGTTATCTTGGACAAAAAGGGATGTACTCCCCCCAGCAGTAGAAATTCTGAATTCACTCAATTACATGGCTTCAGTGCCCCTCGCTGGCAAATGTGTGCCCCTGTGAGCTGCCACTGGAAGCTTGTACTTATTCACTACAGGTGCAGCAGCAAAATCTGCACCCCAGAGTCTGCCCACCCCACAACTACAGAACTCTGGACACCACAGTCATGACTTTCCAGAATGCATGCCTCCTGAAACCCATCACCCCAACAGATGGTTCCTAGGTGCCACTGGGAGTTACCCCTGCACACATGTGATTTCAATCAATGGAGCAAGTCAGGGAATATTGGGACACCTTCCCTTCATGGCTGCTGACCTCTAGACACCACAGTTGTACCTTTCCAGCTCAAGGTCTACATCAAGAGAACCCAAATAGCTCAAGTAGGGAACTATACTAGATTACCAAGCCCAGGAGACTTGAGAGATCACATCAGTAGCACCAACCCAAAAGAACCTGGGTATCAAACCAAGCAGACCTACAATTAAAATGTTATAGCAAAACATGGGAAGACAATAAAGCAATAACCAAAGGAAAGAAAAGGAGGAATCAGCAGAAAGGGAGTTAAATAAAGTTGAGGCTAGCAGCATATCAGAGAAAGAATTCAGAGTAATGGTTATAAGGATGTTTAAACAGCTGGATGACAAATACACACAACTCAATGCCAAATATACACAATTCAATGACAATTATAAGGAGCTGAATGAGAATTTTACCAACATGAAAAAGAACCAAGAAGAGATGAAAAATGGACATAGCTGCAATAAAGAACACAATGGAAGGCTTAAACAGTAGACTAGATAGAAGAGGTTGAATTAGTGAATTAGAAGACAAGGTAGGAAAATACATACAAATACAACAGCAACTGGAAAGAAGACTTAAAAAGCAAGAGGAGGACCTAAGGAAGCTTTAGGACAAAATTTGCATAATAGGGGTACCAGAAGGAGAGAAAGAGAAGCAAGGAATAGAAAACCTATTTGAAGAAATAATGACAGGCCGAAACTGGTTTGGCTCAGTGGATAGAGCGTTGGCCTGCGGACTGAAAGGTCCCAGGTTTGATTCTGGTCAAGGCCTTGGTTGCAGGCACATCTCCAGTGTGGGATGTGCAGGAGGCAACTGATTGATGTCTCTCTCTCATCAATGTTTCTAACTCTCTATCCCTCTCCTTTCTTCTTTGTAAAAAAAAAAATAATAATAATGACAGAAAACTTTCTTGATATAGGCAAAAAAAATAACTATGCAAGTCCAAGAAGTACATAGAGTCCTAAATAAGTGAAACTCAAAAAGGTGGACACCAAGACACAATTAAATTGGCAAATACCAACAAGAAAGTAAGGATCTTAAAGGCTGCCAGAGAAAGTATCAGAAAGTTACCTATAATGGATCTCCTATTAGAATATCAACTGATTTCTCAACAGAAACACACCAAAACAGAAGGGAATGGAATGAAATATATAAAGTAATGCAAAGCAAGGGACTGAATCCAAGAATACTATACCCACCAAGGTTCTCATTCAAAAATGAAGGTGGAATCAGGAGCTTTATAGACAAAAAAGGGCTAAGAGAGTTTATTACTACCAAGCCAGCATTGCAAGAAATGCTAAAGGGACTGCTGTAAAAAGAAGAAACAGAAAAGCAAGAACCACAAACAGTAAGAACAAAAATGATGACAAGTAAGTACTTATCAATAACATTAAACATAAATCGATTAAATACACCAAAGGACACAGGGTAGCTGATAAGAAAACATGACCCATATATTTGCTGTCTGGAAAACACCCAACTCAGAACAAAGGATTCACACAAACAGACTGAAGGGATGGAAAACATTTTACAGGCAAATGGAAAGAAAAAAGCTAAGGTTGTGATACTTATATATGGTAAAATAGACCTCAAAGTAAAGACTGTAACAAGAGATAATGAAGGCCACTAATACTAAAGGGAGCAATTCAACAAGAAGATATAACTCTGATAAACATATGCACCCAATACAGGAGCATCCAAATACACAAAACAATTTCTGAAAGATATCAAGGGAGAGATCAATGGCAATACAGTCATCCTAAGGAACTTTAATACCCTACTGACACCACTGGATAAATCCTCTAAACAAAAAATCGGCAAAGAAACAGCAATCCTTAATGACTCACTTGATCAAATGGATGTAATTGACATCTTCAGAACATTTCACCCCAAAGCTACAGAATATACATTCTTCACCCGTGCACATGGAACATTTTCACCAGTACACATGGAACATTTTAAAAGATAGACACAAATTAGGACACAGGCAAAGTCTTTTCAAATTCAAGAAGATAGAAATCATAACAAGCGTCATCTCTGAACATAATGGCATAAAACTAGAAATCAAACTACAATAAAAACAATGAAAAAAAAATCAAACACTTGGATTGAAAGGATAAATAAGATTGATGAACTCTAGCCAGGCTCACCAAGAAACTAAGAGAGCCCAAATAAAGAAAATCAGAAATGAAAGAGGTGATGTAACAATTGACACCATAGATAAACAAAAGATTGTAAAAAAACAAAATATTATGAACAACTCTACTCCAAACTGGACAACCTCGACAAAATGGACACTTTCCTAAAAAAATACAAGCTTCCAAAACTCGATCAGGAAGATTCAAAAAGACTGAATAGGCCGATAACTACTAATGAAATTGAAACAGTAACCAAAAAGCTTCCAGCAAACAGACCTAACCAGTTTGGCTCAGTGAATAGAGCATTGGCCTGCAGACTCAAGGGTCCCAGGTTTGATTCCGGTCAAGGACATGTACCTTGGTTGCGGGCACATCCCCAGTAGGAGGTGTGCAAGAGGCAAATGGTTGATGTTTCTCTCCCATCGATGTTTCTAACTCTCTATCCCTCTTCCTTCCTCTCTGTAAAAAATCAATAAAATATATTAAAAACAAACAAAAAAGCTTCCAGCAAACAACAGCCCTTGACTAGATGGCTTCACAGGGGAGTTTTACCAAACATTCAAAAAAGAACTAAGCCAAGACCGGTTTTGGCTCAGTGGATAGAGCACCGGCTTGAGGACTGAGAGGTCCCAGGTTTGGTTCCGATCGGGGACATGTACCTTGCTTGGGGGCACATCTCCACTGTGGGGCGTGCAGGAGGTGGATGATCGATGTCCCTCTCTCATCAATGTTTCTGACTTTCTATCTCTTTCCCTTCCTCTCTGTAAAAAAATCAATAAAATATATATTAAAAAAAAAGAACTAAAACTAATCCTTCTCAGGCTATTAGAAAAAATTCAAGAGGAAGAAGGCATACTTCTAAAGCCAGCCTTATCCTAATCCTAAAGCCAGGTAAAGACACCACAAAGAAAGAGAATTACAGGCCAACATCCCTCATGAACATAGATGCTAAAATCCTCAACAAAATTCTAGCAATCCTGATCCAGCATTACATTACGAAGATCATACACCATGACCAAGTGAGCTTTATCCCAGGAAAGCAAGGCTGGTACAATATCCATAAATCAATAAAAGTGCTACATCACATAAACAAAGTGAGAGACAAAAATCACATAATCATATCAATTGATGCAGAAAAGGCATTTGACAAAATCCAACACCCTTTTCTGATAAAAAAGCTCAGCAAAGTGGGGATAGAGGAGTCATACTTCAACATAATAAAAGTCTTATATGAAAAACCTATATCCAGCATCATACTCAATGGGCAAAAAACTAAAATCATTTTCATTAAGAACAGGAACAAGACAGGAATGCCCACTTTCACCACTCCTGTTCAACATAGTACTGGAAGTGCTAGCCACAGCAATAAGATAAGAAGAAGACATAAATGGCATTTAAATTGGAAAAGAAGTAAAATTGTCATTATTTGCAGATGACATGATACTGTACATAGAAAATATGAAAGACTCCATCAAAAAATTACTCAACTTAATAAATGAATTTGGCAATGTAGCAGGGTACAAAATTAACACCAAGAAATTTATGGCATTTTGATACATCAACAGTTTACTTACAGAAAGAGAGACTAAGAAAAAAATCCCATTTACCATTGCACCAAAAAAAAATTAAGATACCTAGGAATATACTTAACTAAGGAGGTAAAAGACATCAACTTAGAAAACTCCCAGGACATTGAATAGAGATAGAGGAAGACATAAACAGATGGAAGAACACATCGTTTTCATGAATTGTTAAGAGTCAACATCATTAAAATGTCCATAGTACCCAAAGCAATCTATAGATTCAATGCACTCTCCATTAAAATATCAATGGCATATTTCACAGACCTAGAACAAACTTTCCAAAAATTCATCTGGAATAAAAAAAGACCTAGAGTAGCTGTAGCAATCCTGAGAAAGAAGAGCAACATTGGGGGGATCTCAAGACCAGATATCAAGCTGTATTACAAAGCCACAAAGCCACTGTTCTGAAAAGTACCTGGTACTAGCATAAGAACAAACATATAGACTAATGAAAACCCAGAAATTGACACAAAACATTATGCTCCATTAATATTTGACAAAGGAAAGAGCATACAAAGGAGATAAGATAGTCTCTTCAATAAATGGTACTGAGAAAATTGGGACAGATACACGCAAAAATATGAAACTAGACCACCAACTTACACCATACACAAAAATAAACTAAAAAATGGATCAAGGACTTAAACATAAGATGGGAAACGATAAAAATACTAGAGGAATCCACAGGCAGCAAAATCTTAGACTTATGCCGAAGGGATTTCTTCATTGATACTGCTTTTAGGGCAATGGAAACTGAAGAGAAAATAAACAAACGGCACTACATCAAAAGTAAAAGCTTTTGCCCAGCAAAAGAAACAAAACAAAAAGAATCCCTACTGCATGGAAGAACTTATCTGCCAATGTTCTCTCTAATAATGGTTTAATCTTCAGCATTTATAGAGAATTCAAATTAACAACAAAACAAGATAACCCATTCAAAAAATGGCAGTGGACCTAAATACTTTTCCAAAGAGGACATAAGGAAGGCCAAGGGACATATGAAAACATGCTCAAAAGTCACTAATATCCAAGAAATGCAAATCAAAACCACAATGAGGTACCATCTCACAACTGTCTGAATGGTTATCAACAAATCAACAAATGACAAGTGCTGATGAGGATGCAGAGAAAAAGGAACCCTCGTGCACTGCTGGTGGGAATGCAGCCACTGTGGAGAAGAGTATGGAGTTTCCTCAAAAAACTAAAAATGGAACTCTCATTTGACCCAGCAATTCCACTTCTAGGAATATATTCTAAGAACTAGAAACACGAATTAGAAAGGATATATGCACCCCAATGTTCATAGCAGCACAATTTACAATAGCTAAGATTTGGAAACAGCCTAAGTGCTCAACAGCAGATGAGTGAATTAGAAAATTATGGTAGCCGAAACCGGTTTGGCTCAGTGGATAAAGCGTTGGTCGGCCTGTGGACTGAAGGGTCCCGGGTTCAATTTCGGTCAAGGGCATGTATCTTGGTTGCAGGCACATCCGCAATGGGGGGCATGGAGGAGGCAGCTGATTGATGTTTCTAGCTCTCTATCCCTCTCCCTTCCTCTCTGAGAAAAATCAATAAAATATATTAAAAAAGGTTATGGTAGATCTACACAATGGAATACTACATTGCTTTAAAAAAGAAGGAATTCTTACCGTTTGCAGCAGCATGGATGGAACTGAAGAGCATTATGCTAAGCGAAATAAGCCAGTCACTGAAAGAGAAATACCACATGATCTCACTCATTTATAGAAAATAACATTATAATCTGATAAACAAATCTGATTGATATAGAGGCAGAGAAGCATGAACAGACTGTCAAATTATAACAAGAAGGCTGAGAAGAGGGGATGGAGGTAAGAGAACTGAAGGACTTGTAAGGATGCATATAAACAATCAATGCATGCAAGACACTGGGGAGTGAGGGCATGTATGGAAATGAGGTGGGGGAGCAATGGGGAGATATGGACACATTTAATACCTTAATAAAAAAAAAAAAGGGAAGGAAACTACAAAGTCATTGGACAGAACAGCAGTGAGATTCACTTCAAAGTGAAAATGACAACACATCTCAAGATACCCAAAGAGTTGAAACCGGTTTGGGTCAGTGGATAGAGCATCAGCCTATGGATTGAAGGATCCCAGGTTCGATTCTGGTCAAGGGCATGTACCTTTGTTGGGGGCACATCCCCAGTAAGGAGTGTGCTGGAGGTAGCTGATAGATGTTTCTAACTATACCTCTCCTTCCTCTCTGTAAAAAAAAAATCAATAAAATATATATATTAAAAAAAAAAAAAGTCATTAAAAAAAAAAAAAAGATAACCAAAGATGGGAGTTCTAATGAATTTGCTCAGGTTTCTCTTGGAGGGTCTCTTGCTGATAATCATACTCCAAGAGAACTGGTAATGGAAGATGTGAGTGAAGTTTATCAGGAACAACAGGGTTTAGATATTCCTTTTCTTTTCACTCGATCCTTTCTTATTTTTAAAATAGTTATCTTGTAATTTGGTGTTCCAAATGGAATTTAAAACTGTCTGCCCACCCCCATTTCTTTAAAACCTCTGGTAATTTGAATTCTAGTGCCCATTATTCATTCTTGTTGGTTTTCATTGTGCTGAGTGGGTGATCAAGCCTCAGCTTCCTTCATATTGCCCTCTCCTTTTGAAATATTATGTGTGTGCACAGGAAGGCTACCCTTTTTTAGGACTGTGTATTTTGAGACTTGTGATAAATGAGGTGGACCAATGCAAGTGTTCGTTATACTTCTAATTGGTCCGGAAGTTCTAGCATGTAATTGCCTCACTCCTGGACTATGACTTTCAGTAGGAGGTCGGAATTTTTCAGTGAACTGAATTGTGGAAAAATTACCTTCCCTCAGCTTGAAGCTACTTTTGAAATCTGAAGGCCTGGGCCAAAAGAAGAGGAATATCAGGTTGGAGTCAAGATGATAAGGTCAGAGTACAGACTAACTCCAAGGACGGCTTCCCTGAAGAGACAGCCTTTCAATAGTAAAGAAAAATCTTTAAAATATATATATATTTTATTGATTTTTTTATAGAGAGGAAGGGAGAAGGATAGAGAGTTAGAAATATCAATGAGAGACATTGATCAGCTGCCTCCTGCAAGCCCCCTACTGGGGACGTGCTGGCAACCAAGGTACATGCCCTGACTTGAACCAAACCTGGGACCTTTCAGTCTGAGGCTGACGCTCTATCCACAGAGCCAAACTGGTTTCAGCAAAGAAAAATCTTGTCAGAAGATCTCAGAAGAGTTTTAATTTTTACTAGCATTTAAAGTGTGGACAACAGCTGAGACCGGTTTGGCTCAGTGGATAGAGCATCGGCCTGAGGACTGAAAGGTCCTGGGTTCGATTCTGGTTGGGGGCATATACCTTGCTTCCGGGCACATCTCCAGTGTGGGGTGTGCAGGAGGCGGCTAATCGTTGTCTCTCTCTCATCAATGTTTCTGACTTTCTATCCCTCTCCCTTCCTCTCTGTGAAAAAATCAATAAAATATATTTTTAAAAAAAGTGTGGGCAACAGAACACTGCTCTTCTTTATTTTATTTGTACTTTGTATCCTGGGATATAGGTTTTTAAAAAATACATTTTATTGATTTTTACAGAAAGTAAGGTAAAGGAATAAAGAGTTAGAAACATTGATGAGAAATGTCCTCCTGCACACCCCTTACTGGGAATGTGCTCACAACTAAGATACATGCCCTTGACCAGAATTGAGCCTGGTATCCTTCAGTTCACAAGCTGATGCTCTATCCACTGAGCCAAACCAGTTGGGGCTAGGATATAGGTTATAAATGTACATTGACTAAAACAGCTTCATTAAAATAAGTAAAATATTTTTTTGGGAGGAAAAAGTAATCTTGGCTAGGTAGACCAGTTGGTTAGAGTATAGATGTGTCAAGGTTTCAAGCTCAGTTTGTGGCCAGGACCTATGTAATCCTATCTAATAAAAGTAATATGCAAATTAATCATACTCTGTCACACCTATCAGCCAATCAGGAGTAAGTATGCAAATCAACCCCAACCAAGATGGCTATGGCCAGGGACCTAGCAAGAAGGAGGCTTGGGTTTTCCTGGTGATAGAGGAAGCCAAGCTTTCCACACACTCTGCTGGGTCCAGGCCTCAAGGCTACAAAGTTTCAATTATAGAAGATAAATAAATTTCAACATAAATGACTGCCACCATGGAGTGAGCAGAAGGCTTGGCTCTGCTCCAGGCTACAAATTTTCAATTGTAGAAGATAAATAAATCCCAGATACCAGGGTCTCCACTTGGGTCACCAGGGGCATGGCTGGCCTACAAACTACCACAGGCCCCTTGCCCAGTCCGTCCCACACCCCAAGGGAACCCCCACTCTGATTCAGGACAACCTTCAGGGCAAACCAGCTGGCCCCACCTGGGCACCAGGCCTCTATCCTATCTAATAAAAGAGTAATATGCAGATTGACCATCACTCCAACACACAAGATGGCTGCTCCCATGTGGTCAAAGATCCTGCCCCCATATGGACACAAGATGGCCATCATAAGATGGCTTGCAGGGGAGGGCAATTAGGGGCAAACAGGCTGTCAGGGGAGCAGTTAGGCATCAATCATGCTGGCAGGCAGAAGTGGTTGGGGGCAATCAGGAAAGCAGGCAGGAGAGCAGTTGGGAGCCAGCAGTCCTGGACTGTGAGAGGGATATCCTACTGCCTATTTAGGCCCAATCCCACCGGGCAGTCGGACATTGCTTGAGAGGTCCCAAATTAGAGGGTGCAGGCTGAGCTGAGGAACACGCCTTCCCCACCCCCCACTCCCATGCACAAATTTCATTGCCGGACCTCTAGTAATCACATAAAAGCCTAAGTGACTGGTCAACCAGTTGCTATGACACACACAGACCACCAGGGGGAAGACGCTCAAGGCAGGAGCTGCCCCCTGGTAGTCAGTGTGCTCCCACAGCCAACCTCCCATGCCAGCCAATCTCCTGCAGCCAGCCATCCTCCCATGGCCCCTCCCTTGGCTGACTGTCCCCTCTCTCTCCCCCGCCCCCGCCCCCCTACCCCCATCATTCCCAATCGCTGGTCAGGCCAAACTTGTGCACCAGGCCTCTGGTGTAATTAATAATAAAGCAATTAATGCAAAAACAAGTGTCACAAATAGATCTCTCTCTCTTCCTCCACCCATTCCTCTCAATTACTAAATAGAAAAAATACTTTTTATAAAAGAGTGGCCAGTTTTAGTTGGTTGCAGTGTTGTTCCATGTACCACAAGGTTACGGGTTCCATCTGTAAGTAGATCATATAAGAGAGGCAACTAATCCAGGTATCTCACACTTTCTCTTTCCCTCACTCTCTAGAAAAATAAACAAACAAATAACAAGGGTATTACAGTTGCTGTAGTGTAGTTTTCACCTTCACGGATGTTTCTGTTGGCCAAAAACTCGCTAAGTCGTTTCCCAGTTCCAAACATTCAGCAAACAATGGCAAGGCAGATCCATCAGAAAAGGACACCTGATTTCCATGACAAATATGGCAATGCTATTTTAGCTAGTGGAACCACTTTTTGTGTTGCTACATGGACATATACAACAATACAAATTGGAATAGAATGGAACCTGTATCCTGTTGGCAGTCACCACAAAGGAATGGGGAGATTAGTAATCATCCCAGTTTGAATTATTTTAAAACCAACTTATAGTTGATGGCAAGTGGAAGCACTGTGTACCCATTAAAATATGGCAGGATTGGAGAAATAAAGTACATTTGAAACCTTAAAAAAAATAAGAAGAACAATAACAAAAAGATATCATAGAACTGTTGGAGGGACTATACCATTATTTGTGAAGAAGTTTTGCTACATAAATGAACCTAAATCTCATCAGAGTTCCAAAATATCTAGTTACAGAAAATATAAGTAATAGAGAAAGCTTTGAAGAATAATATGGTCAATTTAACCTGTCACCTTGATTGGTCCCCTGCATAGCCATGTAGCCAGTGAAACTCTAGTTCTGGGTGTGACTGTGAGGAGATTTCTGAGATTAGTATTTGAATTAGATGAACAAAGTAGAGATCATCCTCCCCAATGTCAGTGGGCATTATCCAGTCCACTGAGGGCCTGAAGAAAATAAAAAATGGGGAAAGGCTGAATTCAGTCTCTGCTGGATTCAATAAGCTGGCACACCCACACCCTGTTCTGGTTGGTCTCAGTCCTTCAGACCCATCTGTTCTCAGAATCTTAGACCTTCAACAACACCACTGTCTTTCCTAGGTCTTCTGCTTGCAGACTGCAGATCCTGGGACATCTCAGGCTCCATAACCTTGTGAGCCAATACTTATTTAAAAATGTCTTTCTAGATACATTCTATTGGTTCTGTTTCTCTGGAAACCTTTAATAATACATGAAGTAAGTAATCAGTAAAATCCCAACTGTAATAAACTCTACTGAAAATATGATCATGTACCTTCAACTTAAATATAAACAAAAATTAAAAACACATGGGAGTAGGTTTATAGGAATTAAAATAGACTGGTAAGATATACACATCAGTTATTACTTGTATGTATAAATCTAATTTCATTTCATTTAAAAATATTTGATCAAAATTTAGTTGGATATTAGAGGATTAAAAACACTGATAATTGTTACATTGATGTTATTAATGATATTAGAGGCATGTACATTGCCTTGGCCTATTATTTCAGTTAGTTCCCATAGGGGCCAAGGTTTCAAGTTAAATCCAAAATCAGAGGATATATGAATGCATGTTAATCAACCAATGAATGCATGACTGAATGGAACCACAAATCAATGTCTCCTCATTTCCAATCTCTCTCTCTCTCTCTCTTGCCCTATCATTTCACTTTCTGTAAAACAAATAAATTAAAACAAGAACATAATTCAAAAATTTAGTGCAGAAGTATGTAAAATAAATTTCTTTTATAAGTGTATAATGAAAAAAAAGTTTAGAATTAAAATCTTAGTGATTTCCTGCACAGAAATGACAAAATTTTGTATTGGTAGAAGTTATCCCCCTATACAAATCTCAATTTTTAGATAAATTAAGATTAGAGGAAGACCAAGGCTAGCATTAAAGTTCCATCTGCTTGTATGTTATGTAGCCTGGATTTCAGGTCTGATCTCAGTCAGCCTGAGTCATTAGGGGTGGGATTTTTGATCATTTGTTCCTCCTGAGACACATGGGACTAGGACTTCCCTGTCAGTTTAGTATCAGCATACACATCAACTTAGGTAAACCTCTTGGAACCTCTGGGTTTGTTTGTTTGTTTGTTTGTTTGTTTGTTTTTCAAATATTTAAATATTTTTTTATTGATTTCAGTGAGGAAAAGAGAGAAACAGCGATGAGAGAGAAAGAGAATCATTGATTTTTTGCTTCCTGCATGCCCCACACTGGGGATTGAGCCCATAACCCTGGCATATGACCTTGACAGGAATTAATCCTGGGACCCTTCAGTCTTATGAGCCAAACCAGCTAGAGCAGAAACTCTGGTTTTAAACAAAAAGAATTTGGCTCCAGACACTGAGACATTCTAGAAGAGGACTCTCACAGGCAGCTTCAGATCAGCACTTTGGAGTACTTTGCATAAGCAGATATTCATCACCCGCTTAGGTCAGATTGGGATCCTGGTATCTGTATTTTTTAGAAGCATTTTGATGCCATAGGGCAAGGCTAACTGAGGGACACCAGCAATAATGAACATATGTGTCTTAAAATAACCTGAATTCAAATAATGATTTGCTTCTGAGGTAAAGTCAAGGCCCTGCTGGAGTATCCACCTGGAAAGCCAAGGATTGGGAGTAATACTTCCATGGCTCTCAGTTTGGTCCCACCTCCTGCACCAGTATCATCCAGACTCCCAGCTTACCTGGAGCCTGCTCCTTTGAGTGAGTCCCTGAAGTGTGTCTCTAAGAAGAGTCTCCAAAGCCAGTGTTCTACCAGTTAAGAGGTTGAGTCCTTAAAGACCTCACTCACCAAAGCCTCCTCCCTAGAGGTGGGACAAGTGGGCCAGGGTGGGGCTAGGAGAATGTTCAAAAGTGATAGCATCTCCTCTTATTCCTGCAGGCTAAGGAGGGACTAACCTTGTTAATATGCACAATCTATTTTGCTCCTTTGTAATCTTCCCTTGAACTTCTCAACACCCTTTAATCTTATTTTGCTGAGGGAAAAAAACTGAAGTTAAAAGTAAAATCTTGTCCTAAATGGTTTGGCTCAGTGGATAGAGTATTGGCCTGTGGACTGAAGTGTTCCCAGGTTCGATTCCTGTCAAGGACACATGCCCAGGTTGTGGGCTCAATCCCCAGTGAGTGGTGTGCAAGAGGCAGCCATCAATGATT
>PVJN01010672.1:0-56509 GCA_004026805.1 Lasiurus borealis | reverse complement strand
GAAGCAACTGATTGATGTCTCTCTCTTCAATGTTTCTAACTCTCTATCCCTCCCCCTTTCACTCTGTAAAAATCAATAAAATATATTTTTAAAAAATACAAGAAACCAGAAAATTACTTAGTATTGAATCAAAGCTGTTCTCATGAATAATATGCACAGCATATACCAAAGAATATAGTAGGGTCCTTAGGACCTGAGCAAGTGAATCTGACTCATTAGACCTACTAATGAGTCAACAATCAAAACAAAAACAAAACAAAACAAAAACATACACACACCAACAAACAAGCAAAAAGCAAGATGGAGATATTTGGAAGTGTGTTTGGATCCCGTTTTTGTAGAGTATATGAAAATTATTGATGTTTGAAAACTATTTTGTAAATTAAAACTAGATCACATGAATGAAATATATCTTTCTTTCTGAGAACTATAAATAAATATTTTTCTCAATTTATAAACAGAGGTGGCCTTCCCTAACTTACCTGTTCAAAGTAGGTCTGTACTATAATCATCACAACTGCCTTCTTTCTTTCCCAGTTCTATCCAATATTTTAATATTCTTTCTTCCTTGTTATTTCTCTCCCCACTAAGATGTTTAATATATGAAGACAGCTTGTCTGCCTCTTCTAAAGACTAGTATACTTACCACATATCTGTTTATTGAAAGAAGAAATGAATAATCATATTATGCAGTCCATGATTTTTAAAGTCTCTTCAGATAACCACATGTGTAAGTGGATTATTTTAATCCTTTCAGTGGAAATGTAATTTCAATGACAAGAAAGAGAAAACTCATTTTGAAGTATATGATAGTGTAATCTTTGTTCTTTCTTTTGCCACAACAAAAATAGTTATCTAAGGCAAAGACCTTGTATTTATCTGAGTGAAATTATAAATTAAATCCTAGGGATAGAATTGTTTGTGATCCAGAGACTGACAGCTTCTCTTAGACTAATGAGGTAACAATAGTACTTTTTATAATATATTTTAAGAGTAATAATGATGGAGAAAGCAGACGTGTGCAATTGTTTTATTCTTAATTTTGAAATAGGAAGTCTATTTTAAGTTTCTCTAATAGTTATTTTTATTTCTTTTCATGAAACAAGTCCTAAATATGACACGGAAATTGTTGCACTTTCAAATTATATCTTCTTTAGAAGGCTAAGCAATGTGTCTATAGAAGCTCCGCATCTTGGGATTTTTTTCATCAGTGGCTCTAGGATTTCTAATAATATTCCTGTTGGGCCTCTCAATTTCAAGTAATTACTAAAAGTCTGTTGGGGTATTATTTAAAAATGTTGACTTGATATTTGACTAGACCAGTTTGGAACTGTGTGACTTTGGGCAAATTACTTGTTCTTATTATAAATGAGCATTAGCAATAATGGCTGCTAGTATGAAGATTAAAGGCAAAACCATTTGTTGGGTACAATCAGAACGGAACCAGTGTATGTTAACTTTGCTGCTTCTGCTGCTGTGGTTATTGTCATTAGTATTATTTGATTCTATCAGAAGTTGACATTGACCTTAGAAACTGACTAGGTAATGATCAAGGAGCACATGACATGGGCTACATTTATGGAATTTCCTCAGGATTTACAGAATTTTCTAGCTCATTTCTGGCTGACATTCTCTCTCTTCATCACTTTCCCAAAGCTAAACCTGCTCACTAATTTTACCTCTTTTTCCAGTAGAGATTATGGCAGTCAACAGTCATAGTGAGGAAGCAAAAATCCTTTCCCAGGAATCCTGCAGTAATGATGCCACTAGTTTATATATTTAACCTGCACCAGGCGTGCTCTGAGGGCTTTATCAGTATATAATTAATTTGTCCCCTTAACAAATTTGCAAGGCAGTTGCTATTATTATTATGCCCATTTTACAAATGAGCAAACTGAGGTTCAGAGTGTTTATACTACTTGAACAAGGACACTGACTTTAGATAGGAGAACAGTGCAACTATAGAGCATGCCCATGGTTAGTGCACTGCAGCTAAAGGCATGCATTTACAAACATAAGTTTTATACATGTTTAACCCAGCATATTTCTCTGCTCAAAGTATCTCAGGAATATCATGACACTTACTGGACTTTTGTGATACCTTATTTTTCTTCTGAAAATTGAGTATCTTGTGTAGTGCTTTTCCTCTGCTTCACAATTTAGTCAATACGGTGTCGGCCTCTTTACTATATATATCCTGACAGCTTCATGATTTGTAGTTTAACTAATTTCCTAATTTTTATTATTTTATTTTTAAATGTGTTTTTATTGATTCTAGAGAGTGAGGACAGGAGAGTGAGAGTGAGAAACACAGATGTGAGAATAAGATATTGATTCTCTGCCTCCTGCACACCCCTACTGGGGATTGAGCCCACAACCTAGGCATGTGCCCTGACCAGGAATTGAACTGGTAATCTCTTGGTACATGGGATAGACACTGAAACAACTGAGGCATACTAGCTAGCTAATTTTATAATTTCTAAATTAATAGTTATTTGAAGTATTTCTCAGAGTGTCAGGCCTGTAAGAGGCTATAGCCAGACCTTTTTCTTTAACAAGGAGGGCAGGCCTCAAGGACTGAACTACAGAAGTAACCAGGTTGTGCAACTGTTGTAAGCAGAAAGCCAACTAAGTGTTGCTGGCCACCTGCCATGTCTCCCTGTAATTTCAGCTAAAGTATTGAAAAGGCTGCAATTGGCAGGTTGTTCAAGATTTGGGGGATGAGGGGAGTATTTTCTGTGGACTCCAGGAGCTACCTGGTATCAGGTAACGTTACTGGGTCCGAGCTCATGCCACTAGTTTTAGGATAACTAATAAGTCAAGTGACAAGGTGTTGGGACAAGGAAAGCAACTTTATTCAGAAAGCCAGCAAGCATCCTAAAGAAGCATCTTTCAAAGGTACAGAAGGCAGGCTTGTTTCATATCAAAGGAAAAGGGAAATGGTCGGGGTGTGAGGTTGATGGACATTGCAGATTTAGGACCCCAGAAGGGGTCCCAGGAAGACCGCGAAGCTTCTTTGTTTTTAGACTGTTGATTCTAGTTGAAATGAGTCCAGTTAAGAGGTTCCTACTTATCTTTGAAACCAATCATTATTTTTCTACAGACTTCCCTTATCTCCTCTGGAGAAGCACTTTCTGGTATAGAGCTATTTTTGTAAAACTCAAGCCTCAAGCAGAATTCTTCTATCTATAGGCAAGACTCAGCAGAATCTATTGATCTGAAGACCTTGGGAACAAAGCAGACTTGACCAAAATGGAATAAGAGAGACTGAGCATCTCAGTGTGTCATATTAAACATTTGTGGAAAGCAGGGAGCCACAGAGAGCTCATACACAGCACCATGTGTCATCTGGGGGTGAGGGGGAGGAGTGTCTTTGTACTCTATGTTCACTAGTTTGATTATAACACAAAGCGAAAGTAACCATGGCTAAGCTTGAGTTTATGATGTGGTCAGTCCTTGAACTGAAACCGACTGTGTGGTTTGGTCTCCATAAAAGTTCATTTTTACTTATTTTCACTTTGAGTTTAATGTGGGTAGGTGTGTTCATATCAAAAAGATCAGGCAAGTCTTTAATATACATTATTAACGCTTTCTTTGAAATAGTACTCCATTACATTTGTTTTCACCTTCAAGTACAACAAATTGCAAATTCCCAAAAAGATTTTTGTATTTAAATGCAGAATAATGGGCTCTTATCATTTGTGAATTAAAATCTGAGTAATTGGCTCACCAAATCTCTCTTAAATTGCTCTACATTAAAATGAAATGATCAGTAAAAGCAAATCTGATTTGAGGAGGGGTGCCTTAACCAGACACAAGAAGAAGCCTGACTCCTACAGGAAGTTGGTCATTTCTTTAGAAGAATTATTTCATTTTGATTTTTTAAAAAGTAGCCAAGTCGACATACGTAATTATATGAATTCTTTCATTAAACTTAACTGTGGTGTGTGTGTGTGTGTGTGTGTGTGTGTGTGTGTGTGACTGCAGTCTAAATGCTGTTCTCCTTCCTCATTCCTGACAACATGTTTAAATTGGTTAGTTGCAAACTGAATAAATTTCTGGAGGAATAAAACAGGTCCTGTTTGGTACCCTCTCATCCAGTAATATCCATCTCAATGAGAATGCTTTTAGGATTGCTTAGAAACATTCATTTCTGGCTCATTTTCATCACTAAACCATTAGCTAGAATGTAGTGGGGAAAGAGAAGTCTGCATTCCCGCACATTTTGAATAGTCACAAAGTACAAAGCAGAGAGATGGCATATCAATAAAGTGAGTTCACGCAGACTCAGCTCTGCTCTGCACACCTGCCCATCTCCTGCCACTGTCAGGTGTTACCAGGTATTTTTGTCAGGGTTGCTGGCATTATCAACATTCTGGGCCTCTTCCTGAAGATTCCGCGTATGGAGTGAGCCCTACAACAGTTGCCATCAACTTGCTGGAAACCTCCCAAAGCAAGATATTCCTACTGGCACTAGGATTTGGGGATTTTATGCACAAAAAAACAACAACAAGAGACTGTTGAATTCTTTGCTAAAATCAAGAGACACTATGTGGTTTTGTCCTGAACCATCAGTATTATAACATTATTAAGAAAGGAAGTGTTTTTAGTGTGGCATGCCTCAGTCTTAAAAGAATCTGTTAAAAGTTCTGGTTTCTAAGGAATATTTCCTTTTATAAGTAATCTGCTCATGGGGAAGGAATTGATCCTTTTCTACATATTGAAATGAAATCTACTCCTGACTTTATGAGGTTAGATTGGTTATTGTATTTTTTAACAGTTTTTATTCTTTTGTTTTATGGCCTTTTTTGAAAAGAGGCAATTAAGAGGAATTGAAGACTTAAGAAAACCAGACCATTTTAATTGTATGTAAATTTAAAAGTTTAAGGAAATACATAGAGACAATGGCAGTGTGATAAAACACTGTACTGGAAAATGCCAAATATAATTAACCACACAACAGTAATTTACAAATGACTAAAAGGGGAAACCCCTGCTGATTTCACAGTGAACAGTGGAGCTGAGGCCTCTGCAGAACTTTCACTTTGGCATTTGGATTGGAAATCCTGTGAACCTGTTGAAAATATGGGTTCCAAGAAATAGAGAATAAAACAAAAAGAAAAACTAGGCTCTGAAAATGAGTTTTAACACTTTTGTACATCTGCCAAGACTCTCAATACAACTGCCAAAGTTGTGATGTTCGGAAAAACACAGCGGAATTGCTGACATGCATGGGGCATAAATGACTATTCATTGAATGAATGCTGCAGCTTATATGTGACTGCTTTCCCCGGCTGACTAATATATCAAGCATGGAACTTGTTTTGTGCTCTGAAAAACTTTCTCCATTACCATAGTAACCTCTACATGTTGGCGGAAGCTGATGTCATTCAAGGTATTATTCATTCCTAGTGAATTGATACTTAGAGTGCTAATAAGTTCCAGGGAGATAAAGAAAACTAAGTGTACATACTGGTTAAACATTACTTAACCCTTCCACCCCACACAGTACTCACAAGCCCACTGGAGGGATTGCTGAAGGTTTAAAATGCTGCCTGCATTCAAGAAGGTTATGTAGCAAGGGTCATCATTAAATTATAGCTTACTTTGTGCAGTAGGTTTATATTATTTGTATTAATCTGCTTAGGCTCCAGTCACAAAATAGCACACACTGAATGGCTTACAGAACAGAAATTATTTTTGCACAGTCCTGGGGGCTAGAAGTCTAAGATCAAGGTGATGAAAGTTTTGGTTTCTGGTGGGGACACTCCTCCTGTCTTGCAAGCAGTTGCCTTTTGGCTGTGTCCTTGAATGGTGGAGAGAGAGTTCTGGTGTCTCTTCCTCTTCTTATAAGGATACCAGTCCTATCTGATTAGATGTCCACCCTTCTGATGTCATTGATCCTTAATTACCACCCTGAGCCCTATCTCCCTAAACAGTCACAATTTGGATTAGGGCTTGAACACATCAATTTGGTTGGGGGCAGGGAATACAATTCAGTCCATAACAATCATCCTACCTCTTTTACATTTAAGGGCAAAAACTTAGATAGTACATTTCTAGTGGATACATGTTTTTGTTTTTAAAAATATTTTTATTGATTTCAGAGAGAAAGGGAGAGGGAGAGAGAGACAGAAACATCAATGATGAGAGAGAATCATTGATTGGCTGCCTTGTGCATGTTCCCTACTTGGGGATTGAGCTTGCAACCCAGTCTTGTACCCTTGACTGTAATTGAACCTAGGGCTGTTTTTTTCTCTTATTTAAACCAGAAGACCAAATTTAAGCATAATAAAGACCAAGATAATCTTGTATGTGAACCTGAACAGGTTAGTATCATTACAAATATATCTCTACATCTATATGTTGTAGTTGTAAGTATACATAAGCTTATGTTAGAAATCTTAAACCTGCATTTAAGTATAAGAGCAGAAAAATAGCTTACATTCTATTTTGTTTTGTCCATTACTATAAATTTAAACATTCTCCTATATGAGCTTAAACTTTGATTTTATTTTGCACGTGGATTTGTCTTCATGTGAGACATAGTTATTGGAAGATGGATAAACTCTCTACTAAGAATGTGCACAGACTCACCAGTACATTTCAGGCCGTGAAACACTTGACTTAAAATTAGTAATACACAGCAGTAGTGATTCCCAGCTTTACTGAGTCACTGGCCAATGGACAACAATTTTCTCAGGAGGGAGAGAGAATTCATGAGAAATGAAGGAAATAATTAAACATAAGTTTCAGGAACAGTAAGCAGTTGCCTATGTCTGAAATAAGGCACAACCATTAGAGACTGCTCTAGTTGGAATGTGTATGCCCTTCTGTAATTCATATGTTAAACACCTAATGCTTGATGTGATGGTATCAGGAGGTATGGCCTTTGGTAATTATGTCAAAAGGACAAAGACCCCATAAAGGAGATTAATGCCCTTATAAAAGAGATCCTACAGAGCCATGTGAGGACAAAGAGAGAAGTCTGAGATCTGAAAGAGGGCCTTTACCTGACCATACTGGCATCCTGATCTCAGACTCCCAGCCTCCAGAACTGTGAGAAATACATTCCTATTGTTTATAAGCCACCTATCTGTGGAATTTTGTTCTAGCAGCCTGAATAGACTATGATAGAGACTGATGAGGCTAGAGAAGCCCACAGAGCCAGATACTGTCCCGCTGAAAAAGCAGACTGCCCCAAACAGCATCATTACCCTTCTCAGGCCAGCCAACTGCCCATGGTTTCTTCCCCTGGACAGCCCTGCCCCCAGTCAATCAGCCACTTTGATTGGGAGCAGGGCTGGCTGGCCAACCACCCTCTGTCCCTCCCCTCAGCTGGCTCAGCTCGATTGACCAGATGAGGGAGGGCTGTCCAGACCCCATCAGTTCACGAATTTGTGTACTGGGCTTCTAGTAGTAAGATAAGAAGCTTGACCTGAATTTTATCAGAAGCCAAGCAGTGAAGGCTTTCATGTTAAGGGATATGACATGACAAAATTTTATTTTAGAAAAATCAATCTGATGAAATGTTAAAGGATCTTGGCCCTATATCCACCAATTTTCTTCACAGTAGATTCCTTCATGCTACTTAGATCTTATCTCAAATATTATTTCTTTAGAGAAGGTTTCTCTCCCCCTACAATCTAAAGTTCTTTGAATAGAACTTATAAAAAAAACTAACCTTTAACTTGTTTATTTCTGCTGTACCCCTGCTCCCACTAAAATGAAATCTCCATGAAGGAAGGGTCTTTGTTTGACCATTCCTAAAGGAATGAATGAATATGGGCAGGACTGTTAACAGAAAGGTCAATGAACAACTATGGCAGTAATCTAAAGGAAGAGGGAAAAAACCTGAATTAAAATAGTAGTAGGGAGAGGTGAATCAGAATATAAAGATTTGAGAAATATTTAAGATGTAGAACCAACTCGATTTATTAACTAGTTGAATATGGACAAGAGCTGTGAACTTGGCATGATGATGGTGCCTTCATGGGGATAGAGGACCACTCAGGGTTGGATATGAGAGGGACCGAGAAGGGTAATGATGCTGTTTGGGGCAGTCTGCTTTTTCAGAGGGACAGTATCTAAGTAAAAATGACTATACATATCTGATTTTAGGAAAAGCGAGTTAACACAAGGAAAAAATTTAGTAGGACACTAAGAGTAGATTTTGCAAACATAAGTACTAAAGAATGAACGGAAAGAGAGAAGGGGGCAAGTAGAGAGGTAGGAGGGAAACAAGGACATTGGACTGTTATCAAACCAAGGAGGGGGTAACCAAGATGGCGGCATAAGGTATACACCTATATGTGCTGCCTCTCACAACCACACCAAAACTACAACTAAAATACAAAACAACTATCCCCCAGAAACACGTGAAAGCTGAATGAGTGAAGTTCTACAACTAGAAGGTAAGAAAAAAGTGCATTGAGACCTGGTAGGATGTGCAGAGGCTCAGAAAGGCATAGGGCAGGCCATTTGGGAGACGCTGCAAATCAGGCTGGCGTGCACTGTTTTTTTCAATTGGGAGGGAGTTACAAGTTCTCAATTCTCTGAATTCCAGTTTCTGGTGATATTCTGGGAGCCCAGACTCATACACGAAGAAACTGGACTGTCTGCAATAAGGTCTGAAAGAAAGGGTGGCTCTCTTGCAGAGGTGTGCACAGGAATCATTGCTTACTGCAGTGCGATGTGGGATGCGAGACACAGGATGTGGAAACATGAACATGTAAAGAGGACTGACTGGCAGACACCGCTGTTTGCCATGCCCTAGCCTAGCTATTCCCTGAGATCCTGCCCTGCCCAATTTACAAACCTACCCAGCTGTGCACAGCAGCTTTCACATATGAATGGCCTGCCTTCCAGCAGCTTAACCTAACAAACCACAACTCCAAAACTTCCAAACTCAAAGCAAAGAGGAGAAATCTGCAGATCTCCATGTAGCTCATGCAGGGTGGCCTCAGACACTAGCTCACTTGCACCTCCTTGGAGATCCAGAAACCAGTGTACCTAGAGGTCAGTGTGAGATGACACCAGATTTCAACTCCTCATATATATAAGTGACACACTCAAAAGGCAGACTTGGTGACCACCAAGCCCCACTGAAGCAAGTCCTGCCCCATAGAGGTGTCTCCAGCACAGCAGTTCTTCCATTAATAGACACAGCTAATCCTCACAGTCATTTGGCCTGGAGGTCAATTCCTCCCAATGTACCAATAGCAATCAAGGCTTAACTACAACAAGACTGTGTACCCAGCCCACAAAGGGGTGCACCCAGAGTGTCCACCTCAGGTGATTGGGAAGGCAAAGGTACTGGGCCTGAAAGGACAACTAGCACAAAAAGCCACACTGTCAACACAGGGAAGCAGCCAAAGAAGCATGTCATGAATGAAAGAAATGGAGGAAAGCAAATTACTGGACATAGAGTTCAAAACCACATTTATAAGGTTACTCAAGAATCTTCTACAAACCGCTGAGAAATTTAGTGAGACTTCTGAGAGACTTAGTGAGATTTTCAAGGATCTTAATGAGAATGCCAAAAAAACTGAAAAGGACCAATCAGAAATTAAGCATACACTGTCTGAAATAAAGAATAATATACAGAAATCTAACAGCAGACTAGAGGACCCCAAGAATCAAACCAAAGATCTGAAATATGAGGAAACAGAAAAATAAAGAAAAGAAAAAAGAGTCCAAAAATGTGAAGATAGTATAAGGAGCCTCTGGGACAACTTCAAGCATACCAACATCAGAATTATGGGGGTGCCAGAAGAAGAAGAGAGAGAGCAAGATACTGAAAACCTATTTCAAGAAATAATAACTGAAAACTTTCCCTACCTGGTGAAAGAAATGGATTTATAAGTCCAGGAAGTGCAGAGAACCCCAAACAAAAGAAATCCAAAGAAGACCACATGAAGACACATCATAATTAAAATGCCAAGGGCAAAATACAAAGAGAGAATCTTGAAAGCAACAAGAGAAAAACAGTTAGTTACCTACAAGGGAGCACCCATACGACTGTCAGCTGATTTCTCAACAGAAATTATGCAGGCCAGAAGAGAGTGGCAGGAAATATTCAAAGTGATGAATAGCAAGAACCTCAACCAAGAGTGCTCTACCCAGTAAAGCTATCATTCAGAATTAAAGGTCAGATAAAGAGCTTCACAGACAAGAAAAAGCTAAAGGAGTTCCACACCACCAAACCAGAATTATATGAAATGCTAAAGGGTATTCTTTAAGAAGAGGAAGAAGAAAAAGGTAAAATAAAAATTCTGAATAACAAAATGATAACAAATACATACCTATCAACAAGCGAATCTAAAAATAAAGTGAGTAAAAAATCCAATGAACAGAATAAACTGGTAAATATAATATAATTAGGGACATAGAAAAGAAATGGACTAATGATTCTCAGGGTGTGAAGTGTGCAGGAAGAGATTGGACAAAAATCTTACACCTATGGATGAGGACAGCGGTAGGGGGTAAGGACATGAGGTGGAGGGTAGGGAATCAGGTAGAGAGGAGCTATGGGGGAAAAAAAAGAATAACACAAGGGCAACTGAGGACCACAAAAATAAGCAGAAAAATATCTCTTGGATTTGACAATAGTGCGATTGCTAGGGACCTTGTAAAATATTGTGTGGTGTATTTATTTTTTAATGGATTTATTGACATATAATTTTGTCCACCTTACATTCAATATTTTTGTACTAGTTTCAGGTCTACAGCAAAGTGACTAGACAATCATATAATTTACAAAGTGTTCCCCCTGATATTTTCAGTACCCACCTGGCATCGTTCACAGTTATTACAATAATATTGACTATGTTTCCCATAGATGGTTGCCAGAGGGGAAGGAGGTTGAGGACTTGGGTGAAAACGTTGAAAGTATTAAAAAATACAGATTGATAGTTGCAAAATAGTCATTGGGGAAATGTGGTTTTAATGAAGTTGTGTAGACAGGCACAATATTTCATTGGCTTTAGGAGTGAACAGAAAACAAGGTAGGAGATAGAGTTAAATTAGAAAGGGAAAAATAGCAGAAAATGATAACTCAAGAGTATTGGACAGTGATTAGAAGACAATTTCATGCGACGTATTTGAGTATATTTATAGGTAGGCAGCAAACAACAAATGGAGGAAAAGAAGTAGAAGATAGAAGAGACAGTGGAGGCAGGAATTCTCAGTGAAGAAACAGTATTAGGCTTGGGAAGACACGGTATGGAAGCATTATCAAGATGCATTTTCAACTCCTGGCCACCTGGATTCCTGTTAAGTGGCACCCTCTGTGCCATATACAAGACTGCTTAGCAGTTAGGGAGGATGGGTTGGTAAGATTTGTGTGCCAAGCTTTCTTTGTGCTTTGGAGTGATGGTACCTTCCAAAAGCAGACTTTTAGAGTTTTGGATGCAATGTTACGATTCTTTTCCAGAAAGGACACTTCTAAAATTCTCTCAATTTAAAAGTATATGAATGATCCAACATACAATAACACTTCACTTTTTAGTTTGTAAAGGACTCCTAATCCACAACTTCATTTGGTCTTCATAACATCCCCCAGACAGTTGTGCTGTTATAATTTTACAATCTCACAAATGAAGAAAATGAGAACCAGAGGTTTAATAATCTGATCAAGGCAACATGTTTACAAAGTGACAAACTGAATTAAATCCATGATTGATTAATTACTCAAGTAATGATGTACTATACCAAAGGTCAGCAATTTTCAACTGGTATGCTACAGGAATTTTTTAAACACTCAATATCTGATTTTTTGGTCAGGGGTAGTGACCACTTTTCCTTTAGATTGTCAAATTAAAAAATGATGGCAGTCATTCTCAGGGGGGAAGGGGTGAGGGGTGTATAGGGAGAGACTGGACAAAAATCATACACCTATGGATGAGGTCAATGGGAGGGAGGTAAGGGTAGAGGAAGGGGTGGGAGCCGAGTGGAGGGGAGCTATGGAAAGGAAAAAAGAGAAACAAATGTAATAATCTGAATAACAAAGATTTAATTTAAAAAAATTACAGCAGCCAACACAATAATAGCCGTCCATTGTGAATGAATAAAAATTATACTTATTTTTTCTGTCAGATCAACCCAAAAGTACAATATATTTTTTGTGTCTTGCAGAATTTCAGTAACTAGATTATGTGTGCCATGAAATGAAAAAGGTTGAAAATTTCTACAATAGAGAAACATTACTTAAAAACAATGTTCAGTGAAGAATCATCGATTTCTATGACTATCTTTGCATTCTCTTTTCCATTTATACTGGAAGAAGAGACGAATGCTAGATGTGAAGAAATAGGAATTTTGAAACTGAGCATGGGCTAATCAAGAACTTTCTCATGCTCTAAAAAGAAAAAAGTAGTGCTAAGGAATTATTTACCTTACAAAGTCCTATGATAGAAAAATTGTATTCATATAGGAGGTAATAGAGCTTTTGGAAAATATATTGGAAGTTCACCTGGGCTGAGAATTATCCAATATTAATTACAGGGGGTCAAATTCGGGTTACAGTTAAGAAAGTATAACAGGGGCTGGCTACAGTCTCTCACATACAATAACTAAAAAAAAAACAACAGACAAAATATGTGAAATAATGTTTTTCAAGAAATTGAACATCAGGCAATAACGAAGAGTGATCCGTGAGATATGGGAGCCAGGTGAGCCATTCTTTTTTTTTTTTTAATATATTTTATTGATTTTTTACAGAGAGGAAGGGAGAGAAATAGAAAGTCAGAAACATCAATGAGAGAGAGACATTGATCAGCCTCCTCCTGTACACCCCACTGTGGAGATGTGCCCGCAAGCAAGGTACATGCCCTCATCCGGAATCACACCTGGGACCCTTCAGTCCGCAAGCCGACGCTCTGTCCACTGAGCCAAACTGGTCTCAGAGAGGTGAGCCATTCTTAATGTTACAGTGCAGGCAGGATGAACTAGACAGAGCCTGGCCAATTTCTTGGCTTGAGAAGACCAATGAGATGGGTTAACAACAGGGGCTAGAGTCCACCAGGCAGATCTTAGAGAAGAAAAGAGCATAAGGAGAGTTCTGGAGACACAGAGAGGGTCCCCACCGAATGTTCTAAGTGTGCTGCTAATTACATGGGTGTGAGGGAATGACCCAGGATGGGGAAAGAAATACGGAGGGAACAGTCCTTAAAGTTCACTGAAGGCTGGGAAGTTTCTGTTTTTACAGTCAGTGTTTGAAATGGATGAAAAGGTTGAATGGTTTTGAGCAAAGAAAAAACAAAACCCAGCTTGGATTTTAAAAGGATCCTTCCAGCTACTAAATGAAGATGGACTGTAATGAGAGGAAAAGTAGCAGAGGTTTTATTTTGGACGCGAAAGCACAACCCAAGGCATAGATGATGATGATGGCTTTGACTAGGTGACAGGCATCATCTTTGTTACTGCAAGTAAGGACAAGTGAGTCACTTCTCTCTGTGATTTGAAGGGAAAGCTAACAGAATTTGTCCACTGAATACATGTGCAAAAAGAAGGTTCCAGGTTGCCCCTAAACAACTGGGAAAACCAGAGTTGTCCTGTACTAGAGAGTAATATACAACAGATTTGAACAAATGGGTAAGGGGAAGCAGGTTTCAGACACCCACTTACCACCAGAGATAATATCACTTGCATCATGGAATCTTCATTCTTATGCGAAAAATGTTAGTCTTCTTTACTAAACCAAAATCAGATTAGTCAGGGCACTTCCTTCACCTTGTTGGAAAACAGACATCATTGAACAGAGCAAAGTCTTTAAGGATTCCCACCCTACATATCACCCAGTGGGTCTTTATACGACCATTCACAGAAAAAAAAAATCCAAAAGGCTTTGAAACCAAATATGGGTGTGTATTCATTTTGTAAATAAAATTCTCTAACTTTGGAGCTTAACACCATGTAAGAATTATTTTTAAAGGGAAAATGGGAATATTCCTGCGTGCCTGGGATACTTAAACCGTCTAGCTTAATTTTTTCAACTGCCCTAGACTGCTTCCTTTACTCTCTTCTGTTAAGAGCTGCAAATCACTTAAACAAGGACCTCTCATCCAGACTCTGTTTCTTGGGAGCTGGACCTACGACACCTAAGCAGACGGCCTTGCTATGGGGTTAGACACCTGATTGCCTCAGAAGGAAAGCACTGGCTTTTATTCCAACAAAGGAGATAAAAATCACTTTAACCCCATCACCCATTTACAGCCACTATTAACATTTTTATGTATGTTGTCTCCTTTTCCATCTATAAAAATGCGTGTGTGATTAAATCTCAACCCTAGCTATCCTATATTCCCTAAACAATAAAGCCCAGACACCCTTCTCTGCCATTACACGTTCTCCTAAAGCTTCATTTATAAAGGCTGAGTGGGATTCTACGATTCAGGCAATCGAAGTAGCAATTGGGGTCACACCACTTTCTAAGCTGAAGATAAGATTGGCTCAAAATCCCCATATAATAGATAGTAGAAAGTTCAACGCCCTCCCCGGGATTTCTGTAAATTACGAAAGGTGTTATTTTCTCACCATCAATCCTGACTATGCTCGGGCTTCCATTCAATTAGTTCTCTCTTAGAATCTTCTCACTGCCTGACATATGACCTCCTTGTCTGCACACTGACCCAGATATGAATTGCAGGTATTCTCCTTCATAAAAATCTCCCAGAAAGCATGTGCATGTGTGACTACCTGAGGATTTGGGGAGCCGGAGGGGTTCACCTTGCTGCCAGGCAGAAAACCTAGCTATTCACATTAGACATCACTGCTTTTAACATATTTCTTAGTTGAGGATTTTCTTTAAAGGCTCCACTTTCATATTTTATTTCTCAGCATTTATCTATGTTCCTTCCTCCTTCTCCTCCATTTCTAAATGTTTATCCACTTTTCTGACCCTTTCTCTACAGAACAAAACTGAGGTTCTCCCTTCTACTTCCAGAAAACAATGCAGCTTTCAGCAGTATCTGTCCCTGGGCCGCTCTGCACTTTCTTTGAACTTTCTCTGCCTCTGAAGATAATCCTTTCGTTTTCACCTCTTTTTTTGGGGAGGGAGTCATTTTCCCATTTGCATGACTCCACTAATGGTGAATAGTTACTGGTGAAAGGGTTCCACGTTCTTGCCAATACAAATAACTCTATGATGGACATCTTCTTGGATAAATCTGCATCTACATTTTATATCTTCCTTTTCCAGATGCCTAGAATGAGGATTTCTATATAAAATGTATGGACATTTTTTAAAGCTTGTCATACCGACTGGACACTAGCTTTCTAGAAAAACTATGCCAATCTATACTGCCAATAGTAGTACATGTAAAGACCTCTATCTTCTCTCAGTGCTCTAATTCTGTTCTAATTTTTACCTATTTGCTATTGGAAAGTATATGCTCACTTTTTAATTGATGTCTTTAATTGTGACTGCGCTTGAATATTTTCCCCCATGTTTGATGGAAATATGGATTCCTTCTCTCCTAAAGGGTTCTTTATTCTCCTGGAAACTCACCTTTTAAATTTAATGATTTTCTAATTTTTAAGAACTCTTTGCATATTTAGGCTACTAACGTACTCTTTGTCAAGTATTCTCTTTGTTTGTGTTTTTTGTTGTTTGTTGTTGTTTTTTTTCAGTCTGTGGCCTACAGTTAACCTGCAGATGTATAACATTTTAAAGTGGGATACATCCTTTATGCTTCCTGACTTTGTGGCGTGGTCTGTGCCCTCTAAGCTGGCTCAGTGTTCCCTGGTCCAGTGTAAGCTCCTCCCATTGACTGTAGAATAAACTATTGACTTGCTTCTGTTGAAACAGAGCAGGGCAGAAGTTATGGAGTGTCATTTCCAAGATCATGTGACAACATGACTGTGGCTTCTGTCGGGTTCTCTCTCTCTCTCTCTCTCTCTCTCTCTCTCTCTCTCTCTCTCACCAGTCTGACCAGGAGGAAGCTCTGTGGTGTGGACATCCCTAAATTGAGCCTAGTTGACCGCTTGATTGCAGCCTTCTGAGAGAAGATGGGTCAGAACTACCAGGCTAGCTACGCCCAGTTCCTAATCCACAGAGACAGAGATAACACCTGCTTGTTTTAAAAACTGCTGAGTTTTGGAGCAATTTTTTATACATTAATAAATAACTAAAACAGTGGTTATCTTATGAAATCTTTAAATTCAACATCATAAAAATACACTTATGATTTATCCTAGTTCTGTTATGATTTTCATCTTGATAGTTAAATGCTTAACACATTTAGGATGTATTTTTTGCACTAGATAGATTACTTTAAAAATATATTTTCTTTTTCCTGTAAAATTAGGATAACACTTCTCTATTTTTATTGTGGGATTTTGCATAGATGAAGTGAGAAACCATTAGTGAAAATACTTTATGTCACAATTTTTAATACTTTTATTGTAGTTACATACAGTGAAAGATAGAACCTTTTGCATAACTCTTTTAATTTATCATATATTGCATTGATTATGCCTTTTTATATTCTGTGTTTGATGCTTTAGGATTTTGCAGCCCTGATTACTCTGGAGGAACTGCCCTTCCCAGGCTTAGCAAGTGTACCTTTCATATGCAAATCAACTAATCTAGACCCCATAACCCAACCATCTCTTCCATGCCCCTTCTATTCCCCTGCCCTAATCACTCTAGGGCCAGGTACCAAATAACTAAGAACACACCTACACACCAGTGCACACTGAAATTATTCAGATTAGCCAACCCTAATGCTGCTTACACTGCCTAGTCTCCTCCTTACTGCAGAAACCACGGTAAAGACTCTTGTCCATGTTTTGCCTGAAGGGCATGGCGTGCCCCTACCTCTCAGGAGCTATGAGTATAACAACCTATCTTTTCAATGAGTCATCTTCTGCTCTAGTGGTCTTAACATACCTGAATAATAATAACATCCTCATTTTAAAGGAAATGTGTATGTAATTAACTATGTAGTTGCTCTGTTACATTATATATATGTAATACACACACACACACACACACACACACACACACACACACCCTAGAGGCCTCATGCATGAAATTTGTGCATGGGGACAGGGGTGTCCCTCAGCCCAGCCTGCACCCTCTCCAATCTAGGACCCCTTAGAGCAGTGGTTCTCAACCTGTGGGTCGCGACCCTGGTGGGGGTCGAATGACCATCAGAAAATACATAATGCATATCAAGTATTTACATTCTGAATAATAACTATAGCAAAATTACAGTTTTGAAGTAGCCACCAAAATTATTTTTTGGTTTGGGGTTACTGCAACATGAGGAACTATATTTCGGGGTCACGGCATTAGAAAGGTTGAGAACCACTGCCTTAGAGGGATGTATGACTGCCCAGGATTGGGCCTAAACGGGCATTAGGACATCCCTCTCACAATCCAGGATTGCTGGCTCCCAACTGCTCACCTGCCTGCCTTCCTAATTACCCCAACTGCTTCTGACTGCCAGCCTGATCACCAACTAACCACTCCCTGCCAGCCTGATTGATGCCTAACTGATCCCCTCCAGCCTGTTTGGCCTTAATTGCCCTCCCCTATGGGCCTGATCACCCCTAACTGCCCTCCTCTGCCAGCCTGGTCACCCCTAACTGCCCTCCCCTGCAGGCTTGATCACCCCCAACTGCCCTTCTTTGTAGGCCTGGCATCTCCTAACTGCCCTCCCCTACTGGCCATCTTGTGGTGGCTATCTTGTGTGCACATGGGAGCAGCCATCTTTGACCACACAGGGACAGCTATCTTGTGTGTTGGAGTGATGGACAGTCTGCATATTACTCTTTTATTAGGATAGAGGCCTGGTACATGGGTGGGGGCCGGCTGGTTTTCCCTAAAGGGTGTCCCTTATCAGGGTGGGGGTTCCCTTGGGGCATGGGGCAGTCTAGGTGAGGAGCCTGTTGTGGATATATGTCTCCTATCTAATAAGAGTAATATGCAAATATTATGTATTTTATTGTTATGGTTGCTCTTGCACTTATTATTACTTTTTAAATTTTGACCCAAGGATATATTTATTGATTTTAGAAAGTGAGGAAGGGGAGCGGGGACTGGGGGGGAGGAGAGAGAGAGAAAGAGAGAGAAGAGAAACATTGATCTGTTGTCTCCTGCACATACCCTAGCCAACTGCAGGATCATACTGGAAATCTAGGCATGTGCCCTTGACCAGGAATAAAAACTGAGACCTTTTGGTGTATGTGATGATGCTCCAACCCACTGAGTTATATGGACCAGGACAGTTTCTCTTGCCTTTAATACAATTATTGTTAGGGTATTTTGCACAGGGAATAGTGCTATTTTTTTTTTGTATCCTTAATGTCTGTTATGCTAACTGAATGAATAATCTGAGGGGGGGAAATGATAGTTTTGCAGCATATAGTATCTCTTCTAAATCTTCTTTGGTGATGACAGACCGAATTTGTAAGCTCCATTTCTTTAATTACATTACTTATGGTCATTGGGAGATTCTCAGCAGATTCACAAGGGAAGAGTTTTCCTGTCCCAGATCAGACTATCAGCTTGCTCTTGTGGTTTAGTATTGCAGTTTTTTTCACTGAAATTTATGGTGTTTCTCTTACGGACAGTTGCCAGTTGCACCTTTTGAGCTTACCATGAAATGATAGTGTAAGCAGCATTTCCATCCTTCAACATTTATGGGCCGTGCAGTGTGAAGATGGGACCCTGAGGTACAGCTCTCGCTGCGAGTCAATCAGCCGAATGTAAAACATTCTTCTGACCATGATAAAGGCAATCTTCTCAGACAATCACATGGGAGGTGAAACTGAAAATGGGAGATAAAAGAACAAAACACACACAAAAAAAACTTGCCAGATTGCAATTTTTCTCAGATGAAAAAATAAGAATGTATTTCAACCGTTTTGCTAATCGCACAGTAATTCTCCTCTTCTATAGCTTGAATAGAGGGAAAAGGAGGAGAAATCAAACTTAGGTAAGATAAGGGAGGGCTGAGATTGTCATTAAATGGCACTGAGGGATGAGATGGAGTTGAATAAAGGGTAAATGAAGAGTGACAGGAGAGAAATGTGGGCAGTGAAGTGAGAGCAGCTATTCGGGCCATAAACCGGGAACTGGGCTCAGAACAATGAATCGGGTGGATTTAGCACAATTCTAACCCACTCTCTGGGGCCTCAGGGACAGCACTATATAAAAGTAGCACCCAAATAAGCCATAGAAAGATAAACATCACATGATCTTACTCATTTATAGAGTATAATGAACAACATGAACTGATGAGCAAAACAGATCCAGAGTCAGAGAAACATCAGTCTGACCATCAGACCATCCTCAGAGGGAAGGTAGGGGAGGGTGGGGGAAGGGGGAGAGATTCAACCAAAGGACTTGTATGCATGCATATAAGCCTAACCAATGGACACAGACAACAAGGGGGTGAGGGCATGAGTGGGTGGGATGGGGGTGATAATGGGGGAATAAGGACACATATGTAACACCTTAATCAATAAAGAAATAAAATAAAATAAAATAAAATAAAAGGCAGCACCCGCCTTGTGGTACTTCTGCAGGTTTGTCTTGAAAGGGTGTGAGCTGGAACTTCTGTGGCTTGGGTTCTGCAAGTCTTCCCAGGCCAGCCGGGGAAAGACTGCACCAGGCTGCCTACGCCTGCCTTTGCTGATACACAGCGTCCCAGGATAGAGGTGCAGGAGAGAGTGTCACAGCTCTTTCTCTGGACTGATGGATACATGGTGGGAGGAGCCCTGGGATCAGAAAACCAGACCTCCATGTGACTTATAATTGCTTCGCTAGGCAGCTGAATGGTTTTGAGCACCCACTGACCTCCTTGAAAGATTCAGTTCTATTGGCAAAATGGGATCAATGCTAGCAATTTAAAGCTTACACATTACACAAGGTTGCTGTGATATTCTCAAAGGAGATACATTATATTAAAATCTGTAAATAGGAAAGAATTACACCAGCGCAGAGTGGGGGAGCTCCAGGGATCCATGTGGCGTGATGGAGAACAGGAGGCCATTAGAGGCAGGCCCTGTCCCACGTCTACTGAGGCAGAATGTGTCTTTTCCCAGGCAGCTCACATGCATGTTAAAAATTAACAGTCCTTTAAGTCACGTTGGTAAATAGGAGATGATCAATTTAGTTTTCATACGTAAGAGCATTTCTTGGGCAAAGCTTATATACCAATGATCAAAATTCAGAAAAAAAAACTTTTAATGCAAACTAATAATATAAATGATAAGTTTAAATAAAAGTATAACTTTATGCTAAAAGTTCAGGAGAGCTGAAGGAAAGGATTATATAATTTGGAGTAATGGGATCTGGATTTGAGCTCTAAATCTCTCCCTCACCCAGTTAGGTCAGTTGCTCAAAATCTGAAAGCTCAATGGCCTCATACATAAAATGGGAGTGATAATAATAATTGTTTCTGTAGAATGGTGAGCTTAGAAGACCTATTGAATATAACAGTGATTTGTAAGCTATCTAGTAACACATACATGTTAATTGTTATTTTTGGTGCTTCTATTTTGAAATGCTTGACATTTTTCTAATCCTGGGAATCCTCAAAGGTAAAATTAGCTGCAATCATTCTTGCAATACTGCCTCTTAGACAACCTGGTTATGGGTATCTCTGAATGAAATGCCCTGAGGAAAATATTTTTCCCAGGCCAAAATAACAAGGAAGGAAATTGTGGCTCTTCTGTAGCAAGTAATACACAGTTATCTTGGGAAAGATGCAAATGTTAAAAATGATCAAGTTTACATTCACGTATGAGGCCACTCAGGCTCACTCTTTTATTAATCAATTATTATAGATGGCATTCCATAAGATTTTACAATCATTTACAAATCATTTGGAGACAGTATTATGCACAAATTACTTCTCTCATCTTAAGGTCTTGCTTCTATTTGGCTTTTGCCTTTATTTTAAACTCATTCATTTTTTTCTACTTTATAATATTTCTCCTTATAAGCTATCTTATATTCTTTTGGAAAGATGAGAAGAATAAATAAATAAATAGATACCTCAGAGTACTGTTCATAAGCAAATTATGTCCGAGATACGTATACATTATACATGTATATATGCATACATTATACGTACATAGTATATCAATTTTAAAATGTCTTTTATGATGGAACCAAATTGAGGATGTTGAATTAGATATTAATCACACGTCACAATTGCACTTGGTATTGTTAAAGAGACAAAATGTAATAGTTAAAAATTCAAGTTTTGAACCTTGCATTTTTAAAGACCAATGATATTTTTTGATTTTGGTCTTAGTGATTTTGTAATAAAACAGGAACTTATAACAACCATGTGAAAATATAATGGCTAAAACAAACCACTGTGGTCTCTAGAGATATATTTGAAATGATGCCTCATTTTTTTTTTTTTCTGGCAAATGTATTCCACAAAGAAATTTTGAAAATGCCCAGAGGTGATGGCATTTACACAATTGATTTGAAACAAAGCAAAATGATTGATAACACAGATTTCAACATTGAAACAAACAGGGTCTCTGTTGCAAACTGGCATTCACATTTAAGATTTAAGTACTGTTAAGAGAGGCCTGATCTTGGTTGAGAATCAACTGACCTCTCGGGTGCACCAGCCCCCAGGCAGGGGATGGTTTTCTAAGAGTCCTGCAGATGTGAAATGCTTTCCAGAGGAACTTCTACCTGCTCTCAGCTTTTGACTAAGAAGAAACAAGTAAATTATAGAATCAGAAAAACTGGCTTCGGGAACCTCTAGCCTAGTTCAGTTTCCTCCCATCCTCCAGTGGTGTCTTTTCTTTCTGACCGCTCTTTAAGATTATCTCAGGACCTTCTAACAAATGGAAAATAAATCGTACTGTCACCTACACTGATTATAAGTGAATTCCCTGTCATATGTCAGCTCCCACACTCTCTGACATGTTGTTTCTAAATATTTTCTTTTTACCTTTGGAAGAAAAAAAAATTCTGGTTAAAAATTTTTAGCTAGTATAAAAAAGTAAGAGTTTTTTTTTTTTTTTTTTAATTGGAGGTGGATGATATTCTTACTTACAATCATATTGTACTTAGGACCAGCCTGAAACTGAACTTGCTGACTCTTTTCATGACTCCAGAGAAAGGAGGAAACAAAATCCAAACTATGAGCAGACATCTGAGACAGCCCTGTTGCTTCCCTTCACTTCTTATTCTTCTGTTGCTTTCCTCAAATGACTCTCCTGTCCCTCTCCTCCAAGCCCCTGAGATGTTTAACTTCAGAACCAGCTCTTGGGTCGGCTTCTACCTGGTGCCTTTGCTTCCCATCGGTGCCATGTAGCAAGGATGCTTGTCATTTCCTGATACTCTGTTCTTACCATCTCAGTTTTGACAGCTCCTAGGCTACCTAACAGGACCAGAGGGGCAGGAACAGTACTTGAAGTGTCTGTGTGGATGTATTTGGGGGACCTGGGAAGAGACTGGATAGACTATTGTGCATGAGCTTCTAAGACTCTAAGATCATGAAGAGGTAGGTAGATATTGAAGAGTAAATATAGAAAATGTTTGCTTTTTAAATTCTAGAAGATAAAATTTTAAATATAGAATGATATCTTTTATAGCAATATGTCCTCTTGAACTATGTTATAAATGCAAGATTAAAAAAACACACACCCTATAACAAAAAAAAACCAAGCTGTTTTGGCCACTGAAATATAATGTTCATTACAAAGGACTGTCTTACCTTTCCTATATAATTAGTATAAAATACAATAATAATTACATACTAGCTCTGTCAGATTCAGCTAGTTGAAAGTGTTTATTGCAATAATAAAGTCAATATACATATGTCAATCATCAAGAATTGCTGGAATTATAATAGAGTTGTATGGTCACTTACCCAAATCATTTAATCGCATCTTTAAAAATATGTGGATGGCACTCATGAGGAATGAAGAAGAGTCATATTGTCTGTAGTTGATAGGCAATCTAATAAGTAAAATACCAGTGTAAGAACAGAAATGAACCATAGAGTTATAGCTTAAAGAGACTGCATAAAGGTGAAGACAGAATCATGTTTCAACATGACCGCATCGATCTGGAAAGGACATTTTACTACAGATAAAGACAGGGCTCAAGGTCTTGGTTGGAAAATGCATTTTACTTCCGATCAGCATGCAAAAATATCTATTTATATAAAAAAAATAGGGGCAACTAGGGAGCAATGAAACTGGAATCAGAGACTGTATGGCATAAAGCTTGAATGAGACTACATCTAAGATAATAAGACCTATGAATGGGTCTTATGTGAGGAAAAGGAGCTGGTGTGGCTGTATGAGACATCTCCAGGCTGAGAGCTCAGGTGATAGACACACCTGTGGTGTCCCAGTTATAGAGCTTGATACACTCAGAAAGTAATCTGCCATTTGTTTAATAAAGTGAAAAAGATCTCCGGCTTAGACCCTTGGATGGAAGTGAAATCATTTAGTTGTAAACTGTAACCCATTCTTTGCAGCAGTGCTAACCTTTCTTCCAACAACAGCACTGAGCAGAATGTGTTGTTCTCTTCTTTCCCTCAGGAGTTTTCAGGACTCTATCATTGCTCTACACTGATTGTTAGAAAATAGGAGTGAGGGGACACGGATAGTGGTCAACTATAAATGAGTGATGCAGTCTATGTAAATAAAAAGAAAAACAATTATCCTCTAGAAAGAATATTTTAAAATAAGAAATGGGGGGAATCCAAGATGGCAGCATAGGTAAACACCTACACTGCTGCCTCGCACAACAATTTCAAAACTACAACTAAAAGACAGAACGGACACCATCCAGAACCACAGGAAAGCTGGCTGAGTGGAAGTTCTACAGCTAGAAGGAAAGAGAGGGGCTCACAGAGATCCAGAGGAGCTGCAAAAAGCTGAGGTATGGAGACGCGCATGCTGAGAGAGTGGGTGCTGGACTACCTGGCTGGCTTTCTCTGGCAGGAGGAAAATGGAGACTCCCAACGGCATTGAACCCCTTATCTTCCGACACTAAACCCCAGATCCAGCCGAAACTCATACAGGGGGAGTTTGGACTGTGCAAAGGGAGAGGTGCACGGAAATTTAGGGGAGTTGCAAAAGATCAGAGGTCTGGTGGCTCGCACGGCACTGCGCAGAGGACAGATAGCTGATTGTGCCACTGGCTTTCGTGAGTGGGCGGGAGACAGACCCTCTCAACTGTGCCACTTCTGACTCTATTAAGCCCCTGTTTCGGGCAAAACCCTGGGGACCTAGACTCGTGTGGTCCTGGAGCACAGGGGAGCCGGAAAGGCAGCGGTCTAGAGGCACTGCAGGCACACTCCAGCAATTACCCAGTCACGTGAGACTCAGGGGCTGTGGAGGGCAGGGCCGACTGGAAGGCAAGGCAGTCCCTTAAGCCCCGCGACTCCACCCATCCCAAACTCAACAGAGGCTTCTTCGGTTTTGCAAGTCTGGTATCATAAGGCTGAATCCAACACAGAAGTTCTCCCAGCATAGTGAAAATGCTGAGACAAGGGAGGGGGATCACAAACAAAAGAAATGGAGGGAAAAAAACGACTGGATATAGCCTTCAAAACCACACTTATAAGTTTTTTTCAAGAATATGCTAGAAAAGATGGATAAATTTAGCGAGTCCCAAGAGGAGATGAAAAAGGACCAACTAGAGACACTGACTGAAATAAAAAAATATTATACAGAGTACTAACAGCAGACTAGAGAAAGGCAAGAATCAAGTCAAAAATTTGAAATATAAAGAAGCAGAAAACGTTCAACTGGAAAAGCAAGAAGAGAAAAGAATCCAAAAATGTGAAGATAATGTAAGGAGCCTCTGGGACAGCTTCAAGCATACCAACATCAGAATTGTGGGGGTACCAGAAGAAGAGAGAGAGCAAGATACTGAAAACCTACTTAAAAAATAATGACTGAAAACTTCCCACATCTGGTAAAAGAAATAGACATACAAGTCCAGGAAGCACACAGAACCCCAAACAAAAGGAATCCAAAAAGGACCACACCAAGACACATCATAATTAAAATACCAAGAGCAAAAGACAAAGAGAGAATATTAAAAGCAGCAAGAGAAAAACAGTTCATTACCTACAAGGGAGCATCCCTACGACTGTCAGCTGATTTCTCAACAGAAACGATGCAGGCCAGATGGGAGTGGCAAGAAATATCCAATGTGATGAATAGCAAGAACTTACAACCAAGAATAATCTATCCAGCAAAGCTATCATTCAGAATTTCAGGGCAGATAAAGAGCTTCACAGATAAGAAAAAGCTAAAGGAGTTCATCAACTCCAAACTAGTATTATATGAAATGCTGAAAGGTACTCTTTTAGAAGAGGAAGAAGAAAGAGGTAAAAGCCAAAAAATTATGAACAACAAATACATATCTATCAACAAGTGAATCTAAAAATTAAGTGAATTGAAAATTTGATGAACAGAATAAACTGGTGAATATAATAGAATCAGGGGCATAGAAAGGGAGTGGACTGATAATTCTCAGGGGGAAAGGGATGAAGGGGGTTCAGGGAGAGACTGGACAAAAATCATACACCTATGGATGAGATCAATGGGAGTGAGGTAAGCGCAGAGGGAGGGGTGGGAGCTGGGTGGAGGGGTGCTATGGAGGGGAAAAAGGAGAAACAAATGTAATAATCTGAATAATAAAGATTTAATTAAAAAAATAAAATGTTCTCAGATCACTTTTATATCTACAAAATTATAAACATTTTATGAGCAATTTAGACTTATAAATAGATTTTATACCACAAATGTGATCTTGATAAGCACTACAAGTGTCTAAAGATAATTAAACTACATTATTTTTATCAATAAGCTTTGCATACCAGTGCCATTCATGTCTCCATGGTAACTAATGCATGTTAATGTTGGTTCAGAACCTCAGTAGTTCAAGGCTGAAATTAGAAACTGACCCCAGTATATGGAGGGAAGGAAGGGACCATAGGAATAGGCAGGTCACTCCAGATGCTTAGGTGGCAGGTTAACAAGCAAGGGAACTTACATAGAAAGTTAGTCCTGGGTGCGGCAAGATGAGTACATCTCCATACCCACCTGTCAGAACCTTAAAAGTTTTAGAGAGGTTTGGACAGTGTGCAGTTACTTCTTCAGTTCGGATGGTCTCACGAACTCATTGCTCTCAAGAACCTATTGCTCTTTCAAGGCTGTGTCCTTGAAAATGACTGCTAGTGTGGGATTGGTGGGCTGAACAGACATTCCAAAGAAAAAGGCATCGGGTGGAGTCTGGTATTCCCAGGGAATTGCAGCTGGAGGGTCCACAACTGTTACATCCTCTCAGTGACCTCCTTCCACAGAATCATACTTTATAAAGACAAATATTTTTAAAAGTAAAAAGATAGGATGAGATATCATGCTAACACTAATTAAAAAACAATAGCTGGAGTGGCTAGCCATATCAGTGCTAGAAAAAGCAGATTTCAACTCAAGGAATATTATTAGGGATAAAGAAGTTAATTTCGAAATGATAAAGAGATTAATTTATCAGGAGTACAGAATTCTGAACATTGTGCAATCAAAACAGATATTCTAAACACATGAAGTAAAAACTGACAGAACTCTACAGAGAAACATAACAATTCACATCTGTAGTTGGAGATTTCAACGCCTCTCCCTCTGTAATTGGTAGAATAGTGTGTTAGTCAGTTCAGGTTGCTCTGACAATTACCATAGGCCTGAGGGGCTTATCAGCAACACAAATTTATTTCTCAGAGTTTGGGAACCCGGAAGTCTGAGATTAGGTTGCTGGCATGTTCCTACTGAGAATATGGATTCTGGAAGATGGTTTTCTTGTTGTTTCCTCACACGACAGCTGTACTTTTTTAATAAGGACACTAATCCCACTCATGAAGACTCCACCCTCATGACCTAATCATCTGTCAAAGGCACTTCCTCCCAATAACATAATATTTCGGGGGTTAGATTTCAACATATTAATTTTGGAGGTACACAAACATTCAGCCCATAGAAAATAGAGAAACTAGACTTTCATATAAATTGTAAAGCAGGACTCACAACTGAGCATCGATTTGAACAAATGATACCAATGAAATTCTGTTTTCTGGCACAAACCAATACTTTTAGATGTATTGTTTCATGAGGAATGAATGTTGCTGTTTCCCAAATAGCTGTTAAGAATTAGCAAATGACTTTATTCCCATGTTTAAATTTCCAGTTTATTTGAAAAAGGTATGTAAGAGGTACACTAGATTATAAGCGTAATAAGATATACAGCATTTACTTCACACACCTTTCCAGAAGATGAACTTAATCATTTATGTTCTGAAAAGTGACAATTTTAACTCAAGATGTAAAAGTAGCTGAAACTGGCAAAAACCGGTTTGGCTCAGTGGATAGAGTGTCGGCCTGCGGATGAAGGCTCCTGGGTTCGATTCCGGTCAAGGGCATGTATCCTAGTTGCGGGCACATCCCCAATAGGGGGCATGCAGGAGGCGGCTGATCGATATTTTTAACTCTCTATCCCTCTCCCTTCCTCTCTGTAAAATATCAATAAAATGCATTAAAAAAAAAAAGTAGCCGAAACTGGATTACTCAGTGGGTAGAGCTTTGGCCTGCAGACTGAAGAGTCCCAGGTTCCATTCCAGTCAAGGGCATGTACCTTGGTTGCCAGCACATCTCCAATAGGGGACATGCAGGAGGCAGCTGATCGATGTCTCTCTCCCATCCATGTTTCTAACTCTCTATCCCTCTCCCTTCCTCTCTGTAAAAAAATCAATAAAATATATTGTAAAAAAAAAATCATATTAAAAAAAATGTAAAAGTAGCTGCATTCTATTAAGGAAATATTCTTGAACTATGATGCACCATACGGGCCTGGGAAATCTAGAAAAGGCATACTTCTGCAATAGCAACAGAATCACTATTTCAGAACCAGATGTCTCCATGTAAACAGAGTGCTCACCAATGGCAGACCAGCATTTATATATCACTTTAAAGAGAGAAATTAACCTTGGGAACTGAACCAATATTGACATCCTTAATAATATATTGCCTATTTGCTTGAATAGCATCATCATTTTTAAAAACCTTATCAGAATCCCTTGTGTATTTGAAGCCACTGTGATGATTGCATGAGCAGAATGTGATGGGAATAGCTAGCATACATACATGATGTGTGTGATTCATGGCTTTTTCTTTATATATTTTTTCTCCTAATGTCTTCTAAAAACTATAAGCTAATGATGTAGAAACTTAGGTATATGATAGAAATAAACATATATCAAATATACCACCTATACCTGAGAAATATAAGCAAGTTAGTAATATAAAGCCTGGACGTTCCCACTCAATAAATCCACATTAGCATTTTAATAGACATCTTTTGTTTGCTGTCTGTAGAGTTTAAGTGCCAGTTACCAGGGCTAACTTTTGGTAAGGTAAATCTGTGCAAGGTTCTTCCTCCATACAAATCTGACAATACAGAAAGGCACGAAATGACTTCACATAGTATGCAAACCAATAAGCAGAAACCGGTACTCTTCCTCACAGTCTATTTCTTTGTTGCCAATGTATATAACAAGAAAACAATTAGTTGACAAAGCATTGTTTTACTTTTCATTCATAGTCATCCTTACTATCCTACAGGGTTCCTGGTACCTTGCTTGAAGTGCTTCGACCAATTCAATGATTTTGTAATTTTTTTTTTTTTCTGAGATTTCAATTTGACTCTGGGCTCCACTCCTGTCGCATTATGCGTGGGAAACGTCTCCATGGCAAAATGTGGGTTGTAAAACGTGTTTACAGAGCCGACCAGGAACACACGTTGGGGATGTGGGGGGTGGGGGGGGAGCCTCCTATTTTGTTATGAAAATTGCAACGGGGGAGAAGAAGCAGTTTCCCAGACCAGACAGAGCAAGGCTGGCCTTTGTCCAGGTTCGTCCTGTCTCCCGCTGAAGTTCACATTTTGGAGCAGATTTCGGGAGAATCTCGGAGGCTTTCCAATACCAGAAGGGGAAGGACTGTGTGGTGTGTGAATCTGTAAAAAAGGGGGTCACTCATCTGGCAGAGTCCCCGCGATGGCCTTTGTTCTGGTCCGGCTGTCCAAGGGGGAAGGAAGCCCCACTCCAGGTCACAGCTCCCCGGCCACCGGCCAGAGGAGGATCCATGTCTGGGGCCACCACCCCCTTCCCCCTCCTCCTCCCACGCTTCTTGCCCAAGTCGGTACGGAAAAGTTTGCAGAGTGAGCCCCATTCTTAGATTGCAGCAAAGCGAGAGGCGGGAGGACCCGAAGGGGAGGATCGAAGAAGAAGAAGGCGCTGGAATTGGAGAGAGAGGCGCGGTTTCACACAACGCGTGAGAGCGTGGGAAGGAGGGAGGCAGGGGGCCTGGGGAGATCCCCCCACACCCCTAACCTGGAGGGAGGGAAGGGAGGCGAGCTCCGCGCCCCGGCCACTGCTGGTGAGTGAGACGCCGGGGGACTGCAGGCAGGCGCCCCTGGGAGCTGGTGCGGTCCAGCCCCGTGGCTGGCGGGGCGCGCGGGGAGGGAGGGGCGAGCGTGTTCGCCAGCGCTGCGCTCCGACCGGCCAAGCGAGCACAGCCCACCCGGGGGCGAGCGGCAGTCCCAGCCCCGCGGGCCGGGCAGCGTGCACCGCCGCCCGCTCCGAGCGAGCCCCGCTCCGGGCTCCGAGGACCTGCTGCCGCCCCGCGCCCCGCGCGCCCTGGCTCAGCCGCGGCCCCTCTGCGGGCGCACCCGGAACGGACCTCCGCGGACGCGCTGCCGGCCGCTGCTCCCGGCTCCCGCCGACCCTTCAGCCGCAGGTAGGAGCGAGGAGGGTGCCGGGCTGCCGGCCGAGCAGCCTCGCCTCCCGGTGGGTCGGGAGGTCGGCGGGCGCGGGGGGGAGCCCGGCTCTCCGACCCCGAGGCGCTGGCGACTCCCGGAGGGTGCGGGGCGCTCGCACCTGTGCCGCTAGAGCCCAGGGCGCCCCATACGGAGTGCCAGCGTGGAGCAGGGGGCGTGGGAGGCGGCTGGCGGTCCCTTTCCCGGAGAGGAGGCGTGTGTGCCGGGCAGCCGGGAGCAGCAGCCCGCGGAACTCCGGACCTAGCCCCGTGCGGGAGGCAACTGGCAGTTTGGGGGGGACGGGGAAGCCTCGCGTTGCCCAGGGAGATGGGGAAACGGAGCGGCCACCTAGGCAAACCTCTGTGGGGGAGGCGAGGGGTAGGGGTGTCCTTCCTTTTCCTTCTTCTTTTCCTTCGGGCATGGGAAGGAGCGAGTACTTCAGAGAACAAAGATGTAGGGCTGGAGCAGGGCTCCCTGGCCGCGGCCGCTCCTCGCGGTCTCCGGACCCCTGACCGCGACCCCCGCCGGACAGTGTCAGCTCCATTGTCTGGGAGCCCGGGCGCTGCGTGTCGGACCAAGTGGGCGGCTCGGTACCCACCGGAGGCTCCTCATTCACGGCTCCCGCTCCCCGTCCCTCTCCACCCACCTCCTCCGCCCCATCCTCCCCGGCTGGGTAAACCCAAGTGGGTCTGGTTGGGAGTGCTGGGTTTAAGGGGTACCTTTTATGCCCCTGAAAGTAATGAAGAGGATGGTCATCAAGTTCTTAGCATTTCTATCCATTTATTGTAAAGCTGGAGGGACTGCCCCTGGCCAGATCTCTGTTTTGGAGGGGGAGAGAGCCAAATACATTTACATTACGTGTTAGTCGTTTGCCCTTTGGAAGAAGGAGGCGGCCCTTGGAGCAGGAGGGACTGTGTTTTGCTGAACCGGGCCAAGTGGAACTTGGCCGCCCTGCGTCCGCCAGAGGAGTCGGAGGCGAGGAGAAAAGGCAGGTGCGAGAAAGGCGGTGCTCATCCTGCCAAGTGCCAAGCCCAGGAAGCGCTCGCGCGTCCTCTTTGAGCCACGGCTTTCTTTGGGGATCTGGGAAGTGTCTGGGGTCTCCATTCAGGGGAAGGGTAGAATGTCCTGTGCATGTTTGCCACGGGCTGGGGGTATTTATGAAGCCCCTGCGGTCTGTGCCAGGCATCGCTTAGTGATTTTCACTTAGTGTGAACGCGAAGGACAGGAGAGACCCTAAAAGTCATCCAGGAGCCCCCGAAAGCAAAGCGACAGGAGGGAGGAGGGGGCAAGCACCTACCTGGATCCTCAGGCTCCTCGCTGTGGGATAACTGCCAGCATCAATTTTGCTCTTACTATTGTTAAAGTCTTTTTGAAGGTCATTTGTCATCCTGGATTAAGGCTCTTGCAACAACAATAACAACAACAACAAAAATCTGTGTGAAGTTGTTGAGCTTTATTAAAATTTACACACGTGCCTGTGACATGCACTTAACATTAACAGCGGCTGTGGTTCCTCATCACATGTGATCCACCTGTGTGAGCTTCTGAGGTTTATATTTGATGGACTTCTTGGGAACCAGAATGAACTGCTTTGCTTAGAAAACAGTATTAATATGCCTCATGGGTGTATTAATCCCTATAAAAGTCATCCAGAATGTGATATTTTGCTTATTCAAGGAAAATAAGATTAATCAATACAATTTCCTCTTGAGGGCATGGTGCTAGGTTTGATTATATCTGTGTCCTATAAGAACTGGGGAAGTGATTTATTCAGCTTACAGTAAGATAGTGGAAGTATTTTACTTTGCTTGTGCAATTAATACTTGAAAGATTTTTTCCCTCCCCTCTGATGTGAGAATGTGTGAAGATACAAACTCGAGTAGCTGCTGTGTGGCAGGCTGTTAATGTGATCTGTGGGTGAATCAGTATTCCTGAAGATAAAGGAGAGTGCACACTAAATGTGAACCCCGGGCAGAACATGGATCTTCTTGCAGGAGATTAAATAAAAATAGAAACATGTCCTGCTCCTTAAGAAATCAGAAAATAAAATCTGTTGAGTAAAAGCTTAATACATACAATGCACATACTATGTGTGGGTGTCTTTTTTTAAAAAAAATATATTTTATCGATTTTTTACAGAGAGTAAGGGAGAGGAATAGAGAGCCAGAAACATCGATGAGAGAGAGACATCGATCAGCCACCTCCTGCACGCCCCCCCACTGGGGATGTGCCCGTAAGCAAGGTACATGCCCTTGACCGGAATCGAACCCGGGACCTTTCAGTCCGCAGACCGAAGCTCTATCCACTGAGCCAAACCAGTTTTGGCTGGGTGTCTATGTATCTGTGTAACTTGCAGATCATTAAGTGTATTCAAACACTTGCATAAGTGAAAAGAGACATTGTGTTAGAACTGAGATATTTGAGAATGATCCTTCTTTCAACTTGAGACTGTGTTTGGTTAGCTGAGCCCTTGAAATGTTCATCTCAGTATATCTGCTTTTTTTGGGACCGGATGGCTAGGGCAAATGTGGGCCAATGACAGCACTTGTTCCTAGAATGAGAAAACGTCAGGGTGAAAAGGAACCTGTGGAATGATCTTTCCAGCTCTCATTACTACAAATGAAGATAACGAGGTCCGGAGGATTTAGGCCATTTTTTTTTTTTTTAAGATCACAGAGCTAGATCTTGGCAAGATCCTTGCTCTTCCTTGGGAACAGGAGTGTCAGACATGTGGGAAGGTAGAGGGTTTCATTATTTCCCTGAGTGGAAGGCCCACAGGTGAATCCTTGGGTAGGTGGTAAGTTTTTACACCGGTGATCTTCTCACTCCTCACCTCACCCCTTTCCCATGGGAATTTTCCTTCTTCTGGCCACTTCTTTGTTCTATTCTTGTCTGTACTAAGAATAATACATTGTTCTGTAAGTGGTCCAGAATGCAAAAAAAAAAAGAAAAAAGAAAAAAGAAAAAAAAAAAAGCATATCAAGTGAATGGGAAAGATTAAAAATGCATCCAGTTTACTTTTTTTGGGTTTAAAAATGATTCAGGCATAAAAAAGATGATTTTTGCCTGAAGTGCACTGAAGTGAGAAACTGAGGAGCTCATAGTAACCACACCTGACCGTTTCATAAGTTGCTTTTCCACCTAAGATCTCCCTTGATACAACTGGTCTTAGGAGGATGCAGGTGGGCATGGCCATTCATTCCACATCCCCCATTTCAGATCGGTTTCTTCTCCTTTGTATGGAAGCCCTCCTCCTTCCCCTATCCCCTGGCAAAATTAGATGCTCTTCATAGATGGTCATCACATTGTATGTTTACCACCCCAACTCTGTTTTCACCTTGGTATCCCAATCATGTGCCTAGAATGTGACCCTCAAGTAAGGATTCATTCAATGCTTTTAGAATATATTGAACTAGTGAGTTCATTTAAATCAAGCATTTATATTCAACTGGCCTCTTTTAATCATAGATCTTTTTCAAGAGGATGTGCCAATAATTTTTAGATGAAAAAATGGTGAAAATTTTTATTAACAGTTTTGTCATGACATTTCCTGAGAAGGAGCAGTCATTCAAGTTCACAATAACTTGACTTAGAAAAGGAGAACGCACATTTCTAAGGACTAGGGCAGGGTGCTCCCTGGGCTGCCAATTCTGCATGCCCCAGAGGTACCTTAAGAGTGGATTTCCTCAGCCTGTCCCAGGCCTACAGATTCAGAGTCTGAAGTGGAACATTGGAGTCTTTCCCATGGAGCACTAAGTGATTTTCATAAGTACTGCATTTGAGATCCACAGTGAGATGATCATTCAAGAGGTTACAGTCTCCTCATCCCAGTTAAATGTGTCTCTCCTACTTCAGATGGAATCTGCAAAGATGTTCTTACTTGGTTAATCTCATGTTTGATTACAGCAATTAAGGAGATGATAATAAAGCAGGTCATTGGTTTAAGGAAGTTTAGATTCACATTATCTAACTGTAACTGAAAGTATACACAGGCCAAATGATATTATTTTCAGATAGATTATAAACTTTAAGTGGTGGGATTATGTCAGCTGGTTAATTTAAATACTACACAGGATTATAATACTTGGTACTGCATATAATTCTGTTAAAGGGATTATTTTAAATAACAAATAGTCTTTTAATTTTCTATAATGTATTTATTTCTGTGAAGATGAAAGAGGCTAGGAGTAGAGGGCTTACACTCACTCTGCTTCGTTAGAGTTCATTCCTCAGCTTTGTAATCCACTTCTGTTCAGAGGATGCTGCTGAACTAGTTTTCTCACTCTTCTGTCCCCTCACCGAACAGCATTTGAAATCTAATGTCTCACCCCTTAGCTACCTCTGGTTCCTTTATGTCTCCTTCTCTGGCTTTGCTGCTCTTGTCCAGATCCTCAGATTGGTTCTCCCGTGCTCTCTCCTTTGGCCTCGCTTCTCCTGCTTCCACAGGCTTTTCTGTCTGCCTGTGGCTGACCTCCAGACTGGCATCTTCAATCCTGAGGTTTTTTTGGGTATTTTTAGACCTGTAGGACACTTTAGCTGTGTGTTCCATACCAAGTCTGATTTCATTTATCCAAACTGGAGTTCACAATCCCTGTTACTGTCTTCAAGTCTATTTCTGTTTTTCCTGTTTTTTTTTTTCCTTTTCTTTCCTCCACAACTAGTAGAAGAACCATCCACAGTCTTTTCATTTATTTGCTCTTCCTTTTCCCTCCCCTATTTTCCATTTTGCATCAGTCATCAAGGTTTTACAATTTTATCTTATAAATATTGCTGAGATCAGTCTTCTCTCTTATGACCTTTTATGACTGACCTTGGTCAACTCTTCATCACCCCCTACCAGGGATAAGGGCTCAATTCCTGATTCATCTTCCTGCTCTAGTCTTCCCTTCACATCCAGTATTAGAGTTGCCAGAGTGATTTATTTTAATTGCAAATTTGGCCGAAACTTCTTGTGGAAAAGACATCAATGATTCCCCATTACCCTTATCACACAGTGCATGGGCAGATCCCACCTTGCCCATCTTGCCCCCATCTTCCAGCCTTTCTTCAGGTACCCTGACCTACATCCCTGCCTTGGAGTTGCTTGGAGTCCTCCAATAGAATTTAGCATTTCTTAACGTGGAGACTGTACTGGTACTCCTATGGGCTGTGGATGTGTTTTTTCTCACTTTGCTCACCTGGAATAAAGGGCAGACCATCTTCCCCCAAACACCCATGTCCCATGGATGTCACTTTTTGGGTCTCTTTATACTACAAACATCTTGCGCTTAATGTTTAGTGTTCCCTACTGTGTTTGAATACCTGACTTTTTCTTGTGCTATAATTATTAATTCCTTATTCATCTCTGTGTGTCTAGATTGGTTAGGTGTTATATGAATGGATATAAGCATTACACAGACAAAAGGCAAATTGTCTTAGAGGCCCAAAAGGCAAGTTGTCTCCAATATCCTTTGGAGAATTTTGACCCATAGTTCCCTATGCTGTGACCACTTGGAGTCTTCATCTCACTTTTGTACACCAGAAGTAATTTTAGAGTGTAATTCTATCTAATAAAAGAGTAATATGTAAATTTACTGTCACTCCAACACACAAGATTGCTGTCCCCAAATGGTCAAAGATGGCTGCCCCATTTGGACATAGATGGCTGTCACAAGATGGTCAGCAGGGGAGGGCAGTTGGTGTGACCAGCCCTGCAGGGGAGGGGAGTTGCAGGTACCAGGCCTGCAGGGGAGGGCAGTTTTGGGGGGGCAGACCAGCAGGGGAGAGAGTTAGGCATGATGAGGCTGGCATGGGAGGGCAGTTAGGGGTGACCAGGTCATCAGGGGAAAACAGTTGAGGGGGACCAGGCCTGCAGGGTAGGACAGTTAGAGGCAAACAGGCTGGCAGGAGAGCAGTTAGACATCAATCAGGCTGGCAGGGGAGTGGTTAGGGGGTGATCACGCTAGCAGGCGGAAGCAGTTAGGGGCAATCAGGATGGCAGGCAAGCGAGCAGTTGGGAGCCAGCAGTCCTGGAATGTGAGAGGGATGTCCGACTGTCCATTTAGTTAGGCCAGATGCTACTTGATTGGGCCTAAACAGGCAGTCAGACATCCCTGGAGGAGTCCCAGATTGGAGAGAGTGTAGGCTGGGTGGAGGGACACAACCCTTGTGTACAAATTTTGTGCATTAGGCCTCTAGTAAATAATAAAAAGCATTTACTTGAGCAAAAGGCATTGCAGCCCAAAAGGCACAGATCCAAGTAACAACTTAAACCAGGTTCCACTGAAACAAAGGGAGGCCATCTTTTATAGAGAAAGTTCCTGCCCAAATTCCCAATTTTGTGTGAATAGGTTGCCAAATTGATCAGTTTTGATTTGTCAATGTAGGTGCAAATGGAGATAGTTTGTGCAGTTATGGTTAGACAGGGCAGGTCTTAGTCCCTTGGTAGAAAGATGAAATCAAACCAGGGCTACCCCAGTGGTTGACTCAGCCTGTGTAAACAAGAGGGGCACAGTGAGGGAGAGGTTTATCCTGGCATACAGAACACATGACGAGCCCTGTCAGCAAGTGGTCACTAGACTATTATTCATAAACTAGAGGCCTGGTGCACAACATTTGTGCACTGGGTGGGGGGGGCAGTCCCTTGGGGGATGTACATTTGCTAGCTTAGGCCCGATCCTAAGCCAGGAGGATTGGGCTGAAGCTGGCAGTTCGATCTCCCTCTCGAAGTCTGGGACCCCTCACTTCTTCTTCTTTTTCTTTTTTTAAAATATATTTTATTGATTTTTTACGGAGAGGAAGGGAGAGGGATAGAAAGTTAGAAACATCGATGAGAGAGAGAGACATCGATCAGCTGCCTCCTGCACTCCCCATACTGAGGATGTGCCTGAAACCAAAGTACATGCCCTTGACCGGAATGGAACCCGGGACCTTTCAGTCCGCAGGCCGACTCTCTATCCACTGAGCCAAACCGGTTTTGGCAAGGGACCCCTCACTTCTTATCACCCACATGCAGTGGAGGCAGGAGAGGCTCATACCACTGCTGCTGCACTCGCCAGGCATGAGCCTGGTTTCTGGCTGAGCTATGCTCCCCTTGTGGGAGTGCACTGACCATCAGGGGACAGCTCCTGCATTGAGTATCTGCCCCCTGGTGGTCAGTGCATGTCATAACTACTGGTCGTTCTGCCCTTTGGTCAATTTGCATATTAGGGTTTTATTATAGAGAATGTGGGACTTTGTTTGGCCATGGGGAGTTCAGCCCAGCAAATCAATTCCTTCTCAGGGTTCACATTGTCACTGATGGTTGTTGGTGTCATTTTAACTCTGATAGGAGTCTCCAATTTGGGGTGCAGTGAAAAAGAAAGCAACTCAGTGCAAACATCATGACTGTGAGAACAGCACAGTGAAGGAGCTCAAACTATTGCACCCGTGGTGGTACTGGGCTTGGGGGAAGGCATCTCTCTGGCTAGACAGTTGTGCTCTGCCCTGCTCTTCTCCACTCTGCTCTGCCAAGATGTCTTCAGTGTTTCAGTTCCAGGGGGGAAACCCAGCCTTCTGCCTTCAATGGAAGCACTCACAGAGCCAGAGGGGAGCTGACTTATACAGAGAGAAGTCCTTGCCCTGATCCCTGATTGGACCGTCCTCATTCAAATGAGGACTCCAAATCCTTCCAGGTTGATTGGTACAACAGGCACTGTCCTGATTGGTCAGAATAGAGCTACTCTGGTCCATGGATATGCCAATGAGGATATAGCTGTGAAGTTTTAATTGATTCCAATCTTTTGGTTGAAATACAATTCCAGCAACTCCTTTCGAAGGGCTGGTTCACATGGCAGGAACACAGTGTGGGCAGGGAGCTCAGCCTGGCTTCTCCCCGAAGTGCCGATACTGTTTTTAAATTTGACCCCAGTTAGTCACAAGGAGCCCTTCTTGGTAAGGATCTTCTTTCTCATGGCCCACAATGTCAAATGAACCTTTCTCCTCAGGGTCCACACTTTTTATTGAATCTGTCCTCTCTCTTCCATTTCCCCAGATCCTACCTTATTGATTCCTCGGACTCTTCATCTCCTTCTGCCTCCTATGAAAATCCTCTGCTCAATTTACAGATAAGGAAAAGGAAACCCAGAGAGACTGAATAATTTATTCAGAGTTACACTGCTAGCTTAGGGTAGACCACGATTTGCATAGAGGTCTGATTATTAATCCTGTGCTCTTATCATTGAGCAAAAATCCAGGTTCTCTCTTTTTAAGAGATAAAAAAAATGTGTGTGTTTTGTTTTTTTTAACAAGAACCATATAGAATACCATTACAGCCTGGGGCAACAAACCATAGCCCAAGGGCCAGATGGCAACCTGTGGCCCATTTGTGTACTGCTGCTGGTAAGTGGCATTGCACTGTTCACATTTTTAAAGGATACTAAACCAAACTCAAAACAAGAATGTGTGACCTACCCAGGTCCCATGGCCCTGATTGCTCAAAATATTTACTGTCTTAACCTTTACAGAGAGTATTTGCTGAGCCTGATACAGAGGAACAATGGGACCTAAAGGTGAAGTTCAGTGCAATTTATGTGGAAACTGACTTTGGCAAATAAACTGGACATAAAATAAGTTGTAGATTTACTGAATTTAAAGAAGCAAAAATGAAGGTAGAACCTATACTTCATTCAAATGGTTGATACCTTTTATTTATTTCTTAGGTTTTGGATGCTTCTAATTTATCCATGAATAATTACCATAATAGACATTATTAGAAGTAACTAATACAAGTAAAATAAATTAGGTAAATCTGCATAAAAATCACTATGGACATCTTTGTTTAATAAAATGTGTTTGAAGGTAGGGGTAAGGGTGAATTTTATGTCCTAAGTTCTCACAAGCTGAACTGAATTTTACATAAAAATAGACATTTGAATATTTTATTGTTATAAACAAACATTGGTTGAATCCTTTTCCATTTTTATTACTGGAATTAGTTGGTGTTTTAAAAATAATCTTGGGATGTTAAAGCCTTTAGCATGTGGAACTGTATGCCTTTAATGAACGCATTTAAAATATTAAATAGTTCCTTTAAGAGTGATAAAGTCTTATTCAGGCTTACTCATTTTCTTTCTAATTTAGATTCTAGGTTATAAGCAGCTCAGTAATATGTAGTTGGGAGTCCCTGGGTAGACATCGCTTCATGAGCTCTGAAATCTTCTTTCAAAAAGTCTATTAATATGCCTTTTATCTTTACGATTTGGAATGGCAAGTCATTAACTTTACATTTATTTCAGTGATTTAAAACTAAATGCAAGAGCAAGACAAAAGAACTTTGGCACAAGAAACAAAGAACTTTATTAGAACAGAATACTGAGAAATTGCGAAGGTTTTAGCTTGCTATTTCAGTGTAAAGAAAGAAACAACAGTTTCTTGAAGTAAGCCTAAGAGATGATTTCTTAGGAAAAGACTTGCTAAAGTGGTAGATAATCCAAATAAGGATGGTAAACTCTTTTCTTAATACAGATAGGTAAAAGAAGCACTGGTGTGGGAAATTGTAATGCAGTGTATGTGGTCAGTGAGAGGGTGAGCTTGAGGTGGACAAGCACTGATGGGCAAGCTTGGAATTCCAGTCCTGCTTAGAGTTCTAGTCCTGCTGCTTACTTCTCTGGGACCATGAATACATGACAAAAATCTTTCTGGGACTCATCTGTGACATGGGGTAAGCAAAATGCCTGCCTGGTAGGTTAACAGTGGGATTCAATGAGATGCGATTGTCTGTATATGTGATTAGGTCAGGGCTTACTGCACAAGCTCTGTAAACATCCGCTATTGTTACCTACCTTAGTAGCTCATAGGAGAGTGGGTTTTGAAATGTTAGGAGGAAAGATCATTATATCCCAGTGGACAGAAATTGTAAACCTGAAATGACAAAAAGAAAATGGGAGGCTTTAAAAGCAACATGGTGACTTTGCAGTCACACGTTATTAAGAAAAAGTCACATAGAAATGTCATGTCACTCCCAGGGCCACCGGTGAAATGACATTTTGTCAGGACGTGTGTATAAGGTGGAGATTTGGGCAAATGTCCAAGCAAAGTAAAAAAAAAAAAGTAATGTGAACCTACCCATAAGAAGAATGTCAGAACTAAATCTTACCATGAGTGCAGGTATTAAAAAGTGCTAAAGAGAACAAACAGGATTATTTTTGTCATGCTTAGATTAAGAAAAGCAAGGCAGGGGCCAACGTCTGTTTAGGATTATTGATATAAACGTAAAGATGATATAAAAGTGGATGTATCCATCAAGATTTTGGTCCCCACCCTCTGCATCAAAGAGAATGAGTTAAAAAAAACAACAACAGCTTAAAATCTTGGATTAAACCTTAACCTAGGCGAGGAAATTAAAAACAAAAAGGTAGTTCTTTTAAGTGAAATCAGGTTAGGTTCAACTTTTAGGGGAAAAAAGCCATTGTGGTTTTGATAGAGATTGCATTGAATCCGCAGATCACTTTGGGCAATATATGTATTTTATAATATTAAGTCTTTTAATTTATTCACACAGGCCATTTTTAAATTTATTTTTAATTTCTGTCATTAATATTTTGTAGTTTTCAACATACAGATAATTTGCTTCCTAGGTTAATTGTATTCCCAAGTATTTTGTAATGATATATACTATAAATTGGGTTATTTTATTCATTTCCTTTTAGGATTGTTTATTAATAGTATATACTAAACACAACTATTCTAACAGTTATTGTGTGTGTGTGTGTGTGTGTGTGTATAATATAGGGTTTTCTACATATAAGACAAAAGAGATAATTTTACTTCTTTCTTTCCAATTTGGATGACTTTGAATTTTTTTTCCTTGCCTAATTGCTCTGCCTAAGACTTTCAGTCCTATGTAGATAGAAGTAGCAAGAATTGACATCCTTTATTTGTACCTGATTTTAGAGGAAAAGCTTCTAGTTTTTCAGTGCTGAGTATGATGTGAGTTGTGGCCTTTTATATAATCTTTATTATGTTGTGTTAATTTTCTTTTATTCCTAGCTTCTTGAACATATATTATCACAAAAGGGGGTTGAATTTTGTCATATGATTTTTTTCTGTGTCAATTAAGATGATCATGTAATATTAGTCTTTTTGTTAATGTGGAGATAAATTAATTGATTTTCACATATTGAAATATCCTTTCATCCCAGAGGCAAATCCCAGTTGGTCATGTGATCCAACCGATTGTGGCTCAGGACTTTTCTTCTCTTATTGAGTCTCTCTTTCTCTCTCTCTCTCTCTCTCTCTCATCTTTCCACACTGTCCTACTATACCATGATACTGTCATGACAGAAACTGGCCTATAAATAAAGCTATCACAAAATACAGCATAGGTTGAATGAGAAGAGAATGGGACTAATACCAAGATCAATCAACACCTGAAACATCCCTCTTGTCATTACCTCTGAACTAGAATGTTTGTGGGTTACACAAGGACAATAATGAATTCTTTTAATGGAATTTTAGTCTTTTAAAAGTGAAAATTATAACACTCATAGAGAAAAATACATATAAATGCATACTTAACTATAAAGTGAGCACATGTATCAGGAAATAAACTATTATAAGCAACTCCACTACCACTGCCCTTTTATAGGTATAGCTTTATCATATATGCATTGCTAACACTGTGGTTTTGTTCAGCCTGATGGTCAACTTAATGCAAATGGAATTATCAATAACTGTTGCATGAGTTGTAGCTTATTCAGTTTCATTGCTGGACATATTTCTTTCAGAATTTATTTATCCATTCTGCTGTTAGTGAGCTTTGGGTTTTTGTTTTGTAACTTGGGCATAATAATTTGAATAATGCTATTCAGTCAAGTCCTGGCATGCCTTCTAGATGCATATGTGTATTTATGTATGTATCTGGGAGGGAAGGGCAGGGTCATTATTATGAATACTCTAGATGATTTACAGCAACATTTTAAAGTTTATAATAGGTTGACATTTTGGTCCAAGAATAAGGTGGAATTTATTAGGGAGAATTGTAAGCTTTGTTGTTAGACTCAAAATATCAATAGCACAGGTTCAAAATGTCTAAGGTATCTCTTGATAATAGAATATTGGGAGTAAGTATGTGGGTAGTAGTTGACTAATGCTCAATGCATTATGCCCAATGCCACCATAATACATGCAGATATACTACTGAGATTGAAACTTAATGTCGAACACCCCAAGTAGTCGAGTTTACATTTAAAATAGTGTAATCATTTTGGAGAGTCATATATAATTAAGGATTTGACAAATTGGAATATATACTAAAGGAAATAAACCAGAACAGCTACATCTCAGAAAGACCAATGTGAAAAGTTTATCCTGGGAAAGATGTACCCTGGAAAAGAGTAGAGAAAATGTTCTTTTCATGTTACCTATGTGTTATCTCTGTATAGTCAATCTTGGAGCAGTGGGATGGGTGGGACAAAACCGTATTAAGGCATCATTCATGTTAGTTTAATATAAATTTTGTTTCTCATAATTTCAAGGGAAGGGAACAGACAATCTTAACACATAGGGAGCTCACATCAAATAAGTTTCAAAAAGAAGCTGGTAATGTCTAGATGTGCTGGGTTTAGATGGTCACTCATTACAGTCATCTCCGTTTATTTCTTTTGAGAAATGTAGGAAAAATTCACAGCCCCTAATAGGGACATCCTGGGAACCTTAAATCTCCTGCTCCAAGAATTTCTCTATTTCTTGAACAGAGAGGTATTTCTTAATCCTAAATTATAGCTTCCATTCACATGTGTAATGTGACTAAGACAACTGTACCTGTTTTCCATAATTGATACTTGATAAGGGTTAATGTCAAAACAAAGGAAAAAATAACTTTTAAGGATAGATAGGTAAAAAAAAAAGTTGTGCAAAATCACGAGCTATCGTGATTATGTAGTCTTCCTTAGAGTTCTAACTTACCTAGCTCAGAACAGTCTTGATTTACAGAAGCAGGAATTACAGTGGAGAGGGTTCTTGTTAAGAAAGAAGAATGGCAGAATTCAAGATGCTTTACAAATTCAATGATTAATTTTCTAAGACAACCTAATAACATTAAAAAGATCAGACCAAAGGATGGACATACATTTAGTGATGTGTCCTGAAATTGACACACTTAAAAGTATGTCAATCCCTAAATATCTTGGAATACATGCTGCTTTAAAAGTGTTTAAGAACATAGAAAAAAAGAAATCCTATTGCTTAGATATTTTCAAGAGATCAGTAGCATAATACATTTCTTAAGTCTGCAATATGATCATCTTACCAGAGGCAAGAAGTCCAGATTTCACACAGGTGAGTGCAGAATAGTTTAATCTTGCATAGCAGATGGCTCCAGGTCAGTGGCCAATAACAATTTGTAACACACCAATGACAGTGTAAGGAAGCCAGCTCTCTCTTTGGAATGCAACCTGCTTTATAAAAATAAAACAGGCGGGTGACTTTTTCTATAGGATAGAACTCTGTTTATCTCTTGCCTTCCTTCTTTATTTTCTTCTTTTCTTCCTCTTTCCCTTCTTTCCTTCCTCCCATCTTGCTTAGCTATGGTTTTAATTGAACTTAGTTGTTTCCTTGCTTCTATAAAAGTACTGCATATATAAGCACATTTATGCTTAACTGGCTGTGATACACAAATTTCAACAATGCAAATAACAGTGTAAATAAGATGTACTTGGACAAAATAAGCTGTATGCAAAATAGCACACACAGTGTGTATCAGGGCAAAAATCTAACTTTAACTCAGTGTCCAAATGCCTTGTTGAAAATTTACGAAAGCTCTTTCCTAAATGCACAGTGTGTAAAAGGAACAACAGGAAAACTATTTATGGGATTCAAAGTAAATATACTAGGTAATGGCTCTCCTGTCCCTTCTTCCCTTAAAAGAAGAAACTGAAGTTACTGGCATTGTATGAATTAACTGAAAACACAAGTTTTCAAAAGTTAAGTACATATACATTTTAATACAAATATATCTTGATAATATAGCTCTGGGACCATTCGTTTACAAGGTAACAATTTATTATAGTTTTGACTATAGGAAATAAACTGAGGTTAAAACTTCTAACATGTTACATTTCTTTGGTTTCCATTGACCTTCCTTTTTTCTCTTCTTTCTTCCCTATCTCCCTACTTTTATATGACCTGGGGCAAGTCATTTCATTGTCAGTGTGATGGTGTCCTAATTTATAAAGTGTGCTTCATAAAATCTGTCTGGTCTGCTTCAGATTTAGTAAGATTTAAATGAAATGATGGATGTGAAAGTCATTTTAAAAACTACATATGCTCTCTATACACACAATCTATATAGTACTTATATATAACAAATAAGTAAAAATGTACAATTAAAATTGTAATGAAATCATATGCCATTTTACTTGAAAAAATCAATTTATATGTATGCATAAATCTATAATTAGATTGTATTTGTTATTGGGATAGCAGAAATATTTTTTTATATGTGCATTATGAATTTGAGACTATTTTTTAAGAACCTTGCCAATAAGTATTCATTTGGGGAATTAATAATCTTGAAATCTTGACTTAATAAAATGTGGCAGTCTCATTGAACAAATTGGTATTTGTCAAGGAGAAAATTGGCTAGTAAAAATCTATTGACAATCTGTTATATTTTTACAATCCTATTAAATTACAGTATACATAGAAATTCTCTTCAGTCTCAGATACATTGAAGTCAATAAACTTATAACACACTCTGTGATGTGTACACAATCAATGTAAAAACATAAAAGACAAATGAGATTGCATCAGAATAAAAATGTGTATTATCAGAAGTAAAGATATCACAGTGACTTAGAGCTCTCTCTTCCAGCGTTGACTAGCAGCAGATGCTCTGACACTCTTCTTCCAGTTGATAGAGAACTGGCATTTGTTAGGATTTGGGCCAGTGGGCTCAAATTACTCTGTGTAATGGGTAATTCCATTTTGCATATGTCCTCCCCCCCCCTCATCCCTCATCCCTCATCCCGCCTCTCTCTTCTTTCCTTTCTCTCATCCCTTTTTTATTCTTCAACTAGAGGCCCAGTGAATGGATTTGTGCACATTGAAAGAAAATTAGAAGAAATATTTTAGAGGCCGGGGAGAGACTACGGGAGGTTGGCTCCAGGGTGTGTCCAGCCTGTCTTGCTCAGTCCTGATCAATTGGGCATGATCAGAGCCAGGGAGAAACTGAGGGAGGGCTCCAGGGCATGTCTGGCCCATCTTGTGCAATCCTGATTGGCCAAACCCCAGCAGTAAGCTACTGGTAGTCAGTGGGTCATAGCAACTGGCTGAATGGTCATACACTTAGCATATTTGGCTTTTATTATATAGGATTCTTTCTTCCATTTTCTTTCTTCCTTCCCATCTTTCTTTTACCCAAAGTATCTGTGTGTCTGTTGGGCTACACATGAGATGGGAACAACACATGACATGTTCTCTGACTTCCTGGGACTTACCATTGAATGAAGAGAAGGGAAATAAGCCTGGGAAAAAGGCAGAGCATAAGTCAATGTGTGACTTTCAGCCTAGCAAGACAGGAGTAGACAGTGTATGCTAGAGACATTCCCAAGGGCAGAAATTCCCAGCAATGACACTAAGATGGATGGGGAAATTTTATGGAACTGCTGTGAATCTTAGATGCCTGGAGGACAGATATGGTTAAGTTATCCTATCTAATAAAGAGGGAATATACTAATCGGCTGTCATGACCTCACAAAGATGGGAGTGCCCACAGCCAATAAGAAGGGGATATGCTAATTGATTGCCACATCCTCAAATATGGTGGCATTCACAGCCACAAGATGGCAGCACCCGGTCTCCTCAACTCTGTCATGGCAGTAGGCACACAGCATGGCTGTGCCCACCCTGCATACCTGCCTCCAGAGTCCCCCAGTCCCCACAGCCCACCAGCTGCCCAGGGCTGGTCCAAGGTGCGGGTAAGTCTCAGATGGCAGCTGCCCAGCCACCCAGGGCCGCCTGAGGCTCAGGTAAACCAGGGCTGGCCGAGGTTTGTGTTGCTGGCAATGGAAGCAGCAGAGGTGTGATGGGGGTGTTGCCTTCCCCTTATTGCCAGGTCGCCTCTTGCCCCTGAGGGCTCCTGAACTGTGAGAGGGGACAGGCCGGGCTGAGGGACCCCCTATCTAGTCTTGTATAATAAAAGGCTAATATGGAAATCGGCCAAACGGCAGAACAGCCCATCACTGTGATGCACACTGACCACCAGGGGGCAGACACTCAATGCTGGCAAGTGTAGCAGTGTGGCAGGAACCTCTCCTGCCTCTGAAGCAGTTGGATATCCCCTAAGGCAGCGGTTCTCAACCTGTGGGTCGAGAACCGCTAGCAGGGTCGCCTAAAACCATCGGAAAACAGATAATTACATCAAGATTCATTGACAGTAGCAAAATTACAGTTATGAAGGAGCACGAAAATAATTCTATGTTTGGGGGTCACCACAACATGAAGAACTGTACTAAAGGGTTGTGGCATTAGAAAGGTTGAGAACCACTGCCCTAAGGGCTCCTAGACTGTGAGAGGACTCAGGCGGGGCTGAAGGACCTCCCCACCCCCTGAGTGCACAGATCTCATGCACTGTGCCTCTAGCACATAATAAGTAAAGGAAAGTTATAGGATAAAGTTGTATTGTGTGTTAAGTTTTTTTTTGAAATTCAGTGTTGGGTAGCCAATAGAGCAAACAATTGAAACTTTTAAAATGAATTCCAACTTATTTTAATTATTTATGATATTTTCCTCTAGCTCAGATATCTGTTAGAGGAAGGATCTCTTGTGTTTTGGTTCCTGCTATATCAAACATAATTGACTGTAATATAAATATCGTAGGTGTCTCCATGCTGTTTACTCCCTGGTCTAGTGCAGGTGCCTGGTAAGTAGCCCTCTTCAAACTGCTAACTGTCCTCTTTATGTCAGGTAATCTGCCTCTGAGCCTGGTTGTTGGGACCTGAAGTAGTTTTGCTTGTAACTGTAATTATATTTAATGATCTGTTTTATAAATACAATGGTTTTTCTTTCCTGTGGGTAGTCAACTGGATCTGCATGTGGAAAAAATAGATGAGAAATGTGAGCATTACGTATTTCAGAAAATGTTTCTATTTTTATGTGTATTTTCTATTTTCTTCTAGATTTATGTTAAGCACAACTTCATAATTATTCATCTCAAACAACATAAATATTATTTTTCTTAGATCCATGGAAATGATTCTTTGCAATTTTCTGAAACTGTCTTCTCAATAAAATATGTACAGAGTTGTATATCAAAGTTACTATATAAGTAGTTATTATTTATTTTCCAAATATAAAAGCAAAATCAAAGTCATGAAGGAAAGAAGGAAAGAAACCTAAGTATAGGACTATTTTGCACAGTTACTAAAGATATCCATATATTAGAAAAAAACAACAACAACTGGACCAGAATGTTGGAGGTGCTCAAATTCTTCCCCATTCAGAAGGCAATGACATAAATGAATTATGTGATCCAAGTAATGTGCTGGTTAGCGGACCTCTGGCAAATGTGTTCTTTTTTGTCTACTGAATGAATGAAAAATGAATACTTTTAAAATTCCATGTTATCTGTTACTTATTTTCCTCATGGATTTAAAAATTGTGTTTTAGGAGAGTCCAGTTCTTTAATGCTATAAGTTCTGAAAATATACCAGTATGCAGTTTTTCATGAGGGAATGAAAAATTCTAAGGCTGATGTAACTAGGTACCATGGACTAGGTGGCTTCAACACAGAAATTTATTGTCTCAGTTCTGGAGCTAGATGTTCAAGATCAAGGTGTCTGCAGGGTGGTGAACGAGACTTTGTTCCACACCTCTCCCTTAGCTTCTGGTTGGTAGGCTGCTACTTTGGTGCTCCTTGGCTTGTAGATCTCTTTATTCATCTTTAGTGCATATCTGTCTAGTTTTTTTTTTATAAGAAGATCAGTCATATTGGATTAGGGGGGGGCCAAATTCTGAAGTACTGGACACTAGTACTTCAACATATGATTTATTTTTTTATTTTTAATTTTTTTGCCAAAGTCACAATTCAAGCCATAACAGAGAATGACCACCCTGGCCAGGTAGCTCAGTTGGTTAGAGTGTCATCCTGATATACCAAGGTTGTGGGTTCAATCCCTGGTCAGGTCACATAAAAGATCTCTCTCTCTCTCTCTCTCTCTCTCTCTCTCTCTCTCTCTCTCTCTCTCAAAATCAGTTGGTTAAAAAAATATGCCAAAGAAAGGCCCCAATCTTTTCTATGTAAGAGATACCTAGACAGAGGGTAAGATTAAATACAGACTGGGAGATGTAACAGATTTAGTAAGATGAATATTAGAGTGGAGAGAGGTCCTGGGTATAATGCTTATAACGATGAAAAAACCATCATGTCTGGTTGAGGAAAGTCAGGGAGGTCTTAACCTTAGAGATAGATTCTGGAGTTGAAGAATGTGTTGGGATTTGTCCAGTGAATACAAATCTCAAATTTAACTAACTTGTCTAACAGGAAGCTCAGTTTTTGAACTAACCTTCTTTCTTATCGTCTAATTCCATTAATGGAGTCAATGGAATTAGTCTTCTCTCTCCTTCCTCATTTCCATTTAAACCACAAATCTTATCTCTCCTCTTCTCTCAAAATAACTATGTTCTTTCTCTCCCTTCCATTTTCATTGCTATTCCCCAGGGGCAAGTCTTCCTTCTAGAATGCCAGTGATATCCCTAAATTTGTCATCTTCCTTTCATCACACATCCTGCATATCGCTATTAGATCTATGCCATTAGTGCCAGTTTGGTCATTACTCTCAGGCCCAAACCTTTAATACCTTTCCATTACTCTACCAATATTATGCAAGGTTTTCATCCTAGTAGTCAAATATTTTCATAGCCTGACCCCAGCCTACATTTCTCAAGTCCACATTGAGAAGGATTAAAGAATCCCAGCTTGCCAATGGACTTTAGAAATCATCTGGCTTATCCTTCCATCACATATAAGAATCCTTCACAACATTTCAACAAGGTGATTGTGTCTTCTGTCCCAGTTCCAGGAACTTTGCCTTTTAGAGAGCTGAGTTATGTTCATGACTGTTGCAAGCAGGTATGTGTGCTTTCTCACTTCTGCATTGTTTATGGCACTGTTATGTTATCTTTTCTGAAATATCCACACCTTTGCCCCTGTTCATCCCATCATTCACGACTTGGCTAAGATGAAAACATTGCTATGAAAAATGGACTGTGGCACTTAGATTATAACAGTTGAACTAAGGATTATGTTGTGACGTCAGAGGATAAATGACAAATGTGAGCAAAATGATGAAAGAAAGATTGAGGTGATAATAATATATAGGAGAGAAAATGTAAATGGAATTTGGATGTAAAAGATTTTTAAAGATGTGTTTCTATTTATTTTAGAGAGACAGAGAAAAGGAGAGGGAGAGAGAGAGAAATGTTGATCGACCACCTCATCCTCCTATTGAGGATTCAAACCTGCAATCTGGGCACTTGCCCTGACTGGGAATCAATCAGGGTGACCTCTTGGTGCATGCTCAATGCTCAGTCCACTGAACCACACTGTCTGGGCAAGGTTTTTATTGAAATTTTATGTTTGTATAAAATTTATATTTGAAAATAGAAAATTTAAAAAGCAATTTGAATATTTTATGCTATTTCAGATTTCAAGTTAAAATGATCATCCTACAATTTATATTTATAAACCCTTTTGAAAAAATCACACTATGATATGATGAGTCCACATCCAGGAGTGATAACAGGAAGGAAGTATGGGGATGAGAAGTACACATAACAGACACAGACTTACCTCTGGGTCCCACGAAGAATGAAAACCACAATCACCTTCCAGCGCCGTTAGATAAAATATGAATGAGTGCAGCTGGTGCTGCTAACTAGTCTACCCTGCTTCATTTGCTGTCTCGTGAATATGGTCCAGATTGGAGAGTTATTGCCTCAAAAACAACCTTAATATATATGTCAGGAAGCTATCGAGGTAATAGCTAAATTATTTGAATCTGCCAACTTTGAAGTAATCATCAGGTGGTAGGCATTTTTGGTTTATCTTGGAAATAATTAAATTAATGGAGTGATGAATGCCATTTACCAAATGTTGGGAACGTTATGCTGTGTTTCCAGTCCTTGAAGATGCCAGGTTTTGTAATTTTATTTGACTGCACATTTGAGTGGCATTTTGTCCCTGTTTCACAGTGGCCTTTTATGGTTTGTATTTTCCATCTGAGAGGCAGCCCTGTTGAGAAATGAGTTCTGGCCGCCTAGCCAACAACACTGGCCTGGCTGTCAGGTGGCCGGCTGTGTAACTTTGAGGCACATCCTGAGCCAACTGATGTCTTCTGACTCTTTAGAAGCATCGATAGCCAAATATGAAGTGGTAAATTCATGAGCATCTAGATACCTAGATGAGGGTTTCTCAACCTCAGCACTACTGACATGCTTTGTTTAGGGATGTGTCCTGTGCATTTTAGACATTTAGCAGCATCCCTGACCGACAACCTAGATGCTGGAAGCATCCCTCCCCTCCCCCATCTTGACAACTAAAAACGTGTCCAGACATTGCCAAGAGGTAAAAGGAGCAAAATACACGCCCAGTTGAGAAGCACTGATCTAGACATTAGCACAAACTTCATTATCTTATTTTTCATTATATCGAGAGCTAAATACTTTGTGCGGAACACCTACTCAATGAGTCAGTGTGTGATTACTTAGCATGCCATGCAGGCTTATTACCTTATTAAAGGGGCTTTAACAAGAATCCTAAATGAAAACCCATACATTTACGGTTCCTTCTATGTGTGTTACACACTTTAAATTATGTAGAATTAATTACTTTTTACTCATCTTACACATTTTCTATGTATATTGCTTGGGCAAATGATGCCATTATTATTATTATTATTATTTGTTTGGCAACAGACTCTGCTCTTCATCCTCCTCCTTCTGATTTATTTCTTTTGGGGGACAAGGAGGAGGGCAGCGGTGACACCAGCTGGTGAATGCAGAATTAATTACAGAGTGTTTCCCTCAAAAAAAGACACATGGATTACCAACCTCTAATGATTTTTGGCAGCTGTTCCTGTCCTTTTAAGATTACCAGTAACTGGACAGATACTTTATTCTTTTTCTTGGAAGCGTATGTTGCATTTTTTTTTTTTTTTTGGATTTGGACTTTAGACGCTTTGTTAGAGGCACCACAGCTGATGAAAATTTTAGGCTGTATGTGATCTTGACTCAGAAATCTAGTATAAAATTTATTAATTCACTGACTTTTAGGTAGCAATTGAATTATGGTTAAATGAAATTATATAAATAAATTTAAAAAAAATACTGACTTAGAATTAAAGCATATGTGTCTTAAAGGTAGAAAACTTTTGGGTAGGTAAGAGTGATCTTTTTGTTTATGTTGTATTTAAAAAAGAATGATCTCAACAATATTTAAATGGCTCTTAAAATCTGCTGTGTTCACAATAAAAAATATATTTAAAAATGAAAAAAACCCACATGTTTAAAAGAAAAAAAAAAGCACTATGTTCATGGCAGCATTTGGGGAGATATTCCTTCTCCCCAAAAGCTGATAAGTTAATGGTTTAATTGCATTGAAATATGTTGCCCTGGGTGGTGTCACTCCATTCTGTCTTCTCTGTACCATGATAGAATTCCAGAATTTCTGGCAGTTTTTGTACTTCAAGAAGCAATTGGAATACCTTTCTCTGTCTTAGTTATTTTCACCCATACATCTGGTAGAAGCATTAGATTCCAACAAACAAGGATTTGATATATGAATAAATCTTCTAAGCTAAATCATTTCAATTTAAATTGTAGAGTTGAAAAGAAGGACCTTACTAGTCTGAAAAATACAATCTACACACAGTTTTTAATTTCTCATTTCCCATTTTCTCCTTAGTCCACTAAATTTGAATTTAAGCTAAAGTGTTTTACAAATTAGTCCATTGGATATTCCTATAAATATTCTCTTTTATTTTTGCCCCCCCCCCAGGCATCATGCTGCAGATTTGATTAATATTTTTCTCTAGTTTATCAGTTTTTTTTATTTTATGAAGAAGCAATAGTGTAAGGGTTAAAAATTCAAAGTTACTGTCAAACTGCCTGGGTTTGAATCTTTGTTCTGCAATAGTCTGATCTTGGAAAAAACCATTAAAGGTGCCATCTTGTTCTTTTATTGACAATTAAGGTCATGTTTTTACATTTGGATGGAGTTACTGAATACTCTGGCATCACAGATGGTGAGTTAATTGTGATGAGTTTGGTGGATAAAATCAACCTACTTTGGCAAAATGGCCCAGAACTTTAAGTGAACATGCACAGCTTTCGAAGATAAATTTCTAACAAATGTAGCACATTATAACTAGCATTCATAAATATAGTCCTTGAAACTTTTAAATTATTTAAATGTACTTTTCAATATTTATAATAAAACAGGTCTCCCTCCCCACATCAAACCAAGTGAGTTGCTCTAGAATAGAAATTCAAGTTTACAAAAACACGTTGCAGATTAAGTATAGTCAATTTTAGTTTGATGGTAAGTAGTAAATTTCAATACCCATTTCTTATTTTTTAATATGAAATAGATAAGTGCATGCTCTGTTTCATCACATTCTCTATATTGACACTCAGTTCTTTTTATGCTACTTTATTAAACTATACAGTAAGGCGTGCAGCCTCTGGCTCGTTATAGTTTTGTGTAAAAAATACTGAATCATAGAATATAGGGCTTATGCATTTTTGTTTTCTACCCACTCATTAAAGAAATCATTAACACAGCTTCCATTAGGTGCTCAAAATTGTTTGGCAATTTGAATCATAGTGTATATATAAGTCATCAATCAGTGTAGAGTGGTCATTTTGACATCACCATGCTATAGTATCTATACTAATAAAAGGGTAATATGCTAATTAGACCAAACATCTTCCGGACATCTTTTGGATGTCCTTCCAGACAAAGTCACAGTGGCAGGGGCCAAGGCAGAGGTGGTTAGGGGTGATCAGGCTGGCAGGGGAGAGCAGTAAAGGGGTGATCAGGCTGGCAGGCAGAGGTGGTTAGGGGCAATCAGGCAGGCAGGCAAGTGGTTATGAGCCAGTGGTCCTGGAATGCAAAAGGGATGTCCGACTGCTGACTTAGGCCTTATCTCCATGGGAAGTGGGCCTAAGCCATCAGTCAGACATCCCCTGAGGGCTCCTGTACTGGAAGAGGGCACAGGCCATGCTGAGGGACCCCACTGAGTGCATGAATTTTGGGTATCAGGCCTCTAGTATACCAATAAAATATTTCTTTGAATATGAGAGGGAAGTGTCACAATTTATTCTTTTTTAAAAATATATGTTTTTATTGATATTTAGAGAGAGAGGATGGGAAAGGGAGAGAAAGAAACATCAAACATCTTGCATCCCCCTACTGAGAATCAAGTCTATAACTGGAGCATGTGCTCTGACCAGGAATCAAACCCCTCAACCAACTGAGCCACACCAGCCAGAGTACAATTTATTCATGTTAATTGTAAGGATTATTAATATAGGAATCTTGATTCAGACAAAATCTTGTTTGTTTTGTCTACCCTATTAATTTTTTTCCTTTCAGTCACCCCTTGTAGTGTGTCTATTAATAGGTATACCAATGAAAAGATTCCTTGAAACTGAGGGTGCTAGTTTTTCTGTTTATTCATAGACTTCCAAAATATGCTCCTTGTTTTATGATTCCTTCATATTTCATGTGTCTTCAGGGTAAATGCTTGGCTGCAGTGACAGTCCACTCCTTCTGACCTAATTCCATTGTTTGACACATGGGAAGTTGCTAACCATGGGGTACTCAAGCATCTGTTGAATTATGAGGAAGTAAGATTACAGTAAACAAGAAGAGTGGAGAAGTGATAAATATTTACAGATGTGAAACTTGAAACAATTATTACTAATGCTCTATGAACCAAATTAGCATATATTTACCATATCTGACAGCTTTTAAAATATGTTGTTTTTTTTTTTTAAGTGAAAGCATTGTAAATGAGGTGAAGGGCAAAATCCCACAAAGAAACAGACTCTACAAACAGTTATTAACCTTTGGGCCAGATGGCACAACTTGAGGCTATTTATCAAGATCTGAGGATAGAAATTGGGACAAGAAACATGAAGTCCAATGCCAAGAATAAGACAAGAAACTAACATAATGAGAAGGCATTATCCCACTTGAATAAATACAGTGAGATTTAAAGTGCAGATTCTTATATTAACTGGGAAAAATGAGTTATTTAAATTATATTTCATGCCTGGGAGGAGTAAGGACAGAGACAGCAAATGGGCAAGGAAGAAGTTAGAAGACAGTAGAGATTCATTTTTCCTTTCCTCTTCTTTCTTTACATTTTATTTCATTTTCTCTGTTCCTCCCTTCCCCCTCTCTCCTCCCCTCTTTTCTTTCCTTTTCTTCTTTCTTCCTCTCAGCTTTTAACTTCTTTTCTTAGAGCACACGGAATAAAAAAAATTATAATACTTTAACTAAAGGCAGTGAAGGAAAAGTAAATAGCAAAGAAGACAAGTCAAGGTTTTAAAGCTGTCTAAGGTACCAGGTCAGAAGAGATGGTTCAATAGCAATGTCTGAAGTCCAAGAAAAGTCTTGAGACCAGAGAGAGGATTAACAATGCAGAATTAGAGAATTGCTTTATTTTCTTTGACCCTGGCTGGGTCACTTCTTTTGAACACCCTGGTAGAAAGAATAAATCCTTGGTCTAGAAGGCAGGATTTAATTCCAGTTGTGTATTTACTAACTGTGCAAGAAATGCACTTAACTAGTCTTATTCTATGTTTCCTTAATTAAAAAACAAATGGTTAGGTTTATTTAACTCAAATTACTCTTCCTTTGTCACCAACAAGGCCTCCATATTTTTTAAAAATCTCATGTTTTTCCCCTCTACCTTTCCAAATCCCTCAAAATATAACTTAAATACATAACTCGAATGCTGTTTTGTCCAGAAGGGCTTACTACTAATTTATCCCAATTTGAAATAATCTCTCTACTTCCAAATCCTAATACCAGTCACTAGTGATGCCTGCTTATTAACTGTCAATTAGTTATGTATTACATTATATTTGTTTCATTGTTGGCATAGTATTTTGTTACATATTTTGTCCTTACGTATTTTGATTCTCATTACTTCATCTTCATAATTATGATTACTAGGGTATTTTATCACTCGGCACCTATCATGATCCTTAAAGAGAATATGTTCTTCATTAAATACTTCTTCATTTGTTCTTTTAAAAAATATATTATCTTTTTCATTGATTTCAGAGAGGAAGGGAGAGGTAGAGAGAGATAGAAACATCGATGATTATTGAGAATTGGCTGCCTCCTGCACACCCCACAACCCAGGCATATGCTCTGATCGGGAATCGAACTGTGACCCTCTGGTTCATAGGTCGACACTCAAAGATTGAGCCACACTTGCCTGGCACTTCTTCATTTCTTAAATTGTCAATCTCGAAATACACACACACACACACACACACACACACACACACACACACACACATATACATACACACACACATATATATATGGGCTTATTTTTATAAATTAATAGGGTCCCCTCTTTCAGAATCTCAAAAATATTCCAGTTGGGAAGAAAAATAATCTCCATATTTTTTTTGATTTATAAATCCTCGGTTAAAACCCCATCAGGTCAGCTCCTTGCTCTTCCAGAGCCAGCAATGTTCCCCAGGCACGTGGACTTAAAATGTTGGGAAAAATCAAATGCGTCAACAGGAACAGAGTGTGGATCCCAATTTTGTTGTCTTGGAGGCATTTTATCCCTTGCATCTGATACTTAATTGTGCTGTATATTACTGAATTGGCAGAGTAAATTACAATTGATTTTACAAAAAAAAAACCCCAGCCCCATTTTGAATAATGTTATTTTAATTAATGCTGATTTGCTTAACCACCAGGGTTATAACTCATTGGGAATACCAAACACCTCTTGTAATGATCCTTGGTTGAACAGAACAGGACAAGTCTTAGGATGATTTTAGCCAAGTTAGCATACTCATTCATAGCCCACATATGATGTAGCCTGTGTTCCCATAGGTCCACCCAATTGGCACATAGTGACAGAGCAGTGATATTATTGAAGAGTATTCCCTTGCTTTCTTTCTCACCTGGATTTTCTGAAACTCCAAAACTCTCCCAACAATTTGTGTGTTTATTTCCTATTCCTTGTTGCTTCCAGAGTGGGCTCCATGTTGACGTGGCTCTGTATTGCCCGTCAAGACCCCTCAGTTACTGCTGCAAATTCTTCCATCTGCTGTTTCCAAGTTGCTTCCAAGTTCTATGGATGGATTGATCCTAGAGAGAGATGAGCCTGAAGGATGACAGCCCACACTTACACCACCTACAGAGTGTCATTAGGGGGAGTAATGGCCAAGAAAGAAAAAAAAAGGAGATGCACTAAAAAAAGTAAGAGAGATGAAAAGGGATGGTGGATAGTTCTAAAAGTTGTAGACAGCAGGGAAATGATTAATTGTATAGTGTGATAGTAATTTAGGACCAGATCTTTATTTCTAGCACTGTTTTTTTTTTTTTTTTTTTTTTTTTTTTTTTTTTTTTTTTTTTAGAGAAATTAGATTTGGATAGATCAAACGTCAATCTATGTTACTTAATTTAAGAATGGGGCC